>JBBMHQ010095594.1:0-10328 GCA_037834295.1 Postelsia palmaeformis | reverse complement strand
GACCCAGACAGGAGGAGGAGGAGGAGGAGGAGGGGGAGGGGGTACTCGTTTTTGCTCACCGTCTAGCCATTTGACCATTAACCACGCATCCCCTCCAACACAGAGCACCGCACCTAGCGTCGTTTCTACCACACCTCCAACATTGTGGCGCTCGTTTTGTCTCCTCCATATTCTGCACAAAAAAAAAACATACCTTGGGGTCGATCTTAACGAGGACTGTTTTCTAGTTTTTTTTTGGTGTTTTCCCGAAAAATCGGTATTTCTTGGTATTGTCCTGTAGGAAAATAGCGAAATTTCGGGGAAATACTGAAAAAAAACTGAGAAACACTCCTCGCCAAGATCGACCCTTATCACCTTCCTCTTTCACCTTTTGTGGCCACCGTCTACCCCCATCCGATAGGGGGAGGGGTACACTAAAACCAAGCTATGATATACAAACCCTGGAAAAAAAGAATCCGCACGAGGGCAGAAATCCCACCCCACAGGTTTGCTTTTCGTTATGATCTGGAGAGGGGGGTGTGTGTGATAGTTATCTTCTCTTTTTCGTCGTCTCCAAGGCTGGTGTGGTGTGCATTACTTAATAATTACGGGGGACCATAGTAAATGGGACCTACGGTATACACAAAAACCGACCTGGTACATGTTTACCTGTTTTTTCTAACGATATGTGGTTCTATTTACTGTGGTTTCCTGTAATAGCCCCTTTGGGACATGAAGGCATGCCTTAAATGGCAAATAAGCGTCGAAGCGAGATGGACAATACGGTGGTAGTGTCGGTTGCTGGAAGAGCCCCAGGCTGCCGAGGTTGAGGGGTGGGGGGTACCCGAGCTAAACGATCTTGGGAAAACTCTGTCAAGATACTATTAACAGTCGTTCGGCCCCACGCTCTCACCAGTAGACGGTTGGTGATTCTATGGTTCGTCATGTTGACCCTTCATTATGCTTGTGTGTTGCAGGTATATATGTTCCCCTTATCGTGTCTTCCACTAGGATGGTATCGTGCGGATCATATCTGGCGAGCCAAAATTCGAAGCCTGTCTATACGACGAGCGTAACAGCCTCGCTGCCACAACAACAACAACAACAACATCACCACCAACAGCAACAACACACAAGAAGAAGGGCATCGCAGAACGTTGTGTATACGAGGTATTATGTTAAGGTTTACCTACTATTAATATTGTAGTGAGCCACTTGCCAGGGGCATCTATCGATCGATCATACCTAGGGCCCCGGGTGTGCCTTACAACACGTACCTGTAGTTGGTGAAGTTCACCTGGAACAGAACACACGCGTCGGCGTCATCGACGGCGTTTTCCTGATTGCAGTCAAGGTCCAGTTGGATGGTCCGACCGTACAGGGAATCCGACACCGCGGGGGCTATCGAAGCCGGCATCCCCGATACCGTGAAGACTCCATCGGCGGTCGCATTGAAGAGCAGGCCGTCGAAGACCGCCGCAGTTGAGTCTTCATCAGGGAAGTTGACCTCGGTCCGCCAATCTCCGTTTGCCAGCTGATACCGCCAAGAATCTCCGACGCAGTCCACGGCTTCCTCGGTGCCATCACTTGCTGCATAGAGTGAACACCCGATTTGGCGATACTGCGTCGGGTGAGTTGCCGGCTATGTACGGAGGTTGTCGTGGGTGGTACAGTACGCAATCACTTTCACGTGCGAGTGTAGCGACGAATACGCTTGCTCCACACACGATGCAGCGTAAAATCGTTGCTGATCGAAGCTCCGCCTGACAAGACGTAAGGCACCTTTCTATATGTGCGTACCTCCTCGCAGTGTTTACACATATAATATGATATCCCTGATCGGCGAACGAACCGTACGAAGTGTGAAGGCCGGTATGCCAATTCAACATAAACAGGAACAGGCTCATCTAGGCTCTTGGTACGTTGAATGCAGTGCGACGATTTGTCCGACCAAGTGCCTGAGAGTCAAACCTCTCCTCCCTCTCTCTCCCTATATTTCCCCCTTATATCGGCAAGGGCGGCAGACTACTTTCTTTATTCTCTTATCTGCCTTGGCTGATTGCGCTGATGGACTCGAAGTTCTTATTTATACGTACCTGGTAGGAGGAATCTCTACGGTCAGTAGCTGCGGTGGCTGTATGACCGTGTAATTTATTTTGTCCCTCGCAGATTTTGTTTGAAATGATTAATAGTATCACCAGCTCTCATTCACAACTCACAACAGAACCAAGCTACTCGACCACCGATTGGCGTTGGATATTTTTATCCAACTCCTGTTTACATACACGTACCTACCTTACGCACGATACGTAGACTGCCACGAACTTGGCTGAGGCACGCATAAAAGGTGCCACCAGCAATGTTGTGAATCGCGTTCTGCGATCACGATATAATCGCGATATATACTGTTAATAATCGAGATCGCGGGAAAACCCCCAACGATCACGATATATTCCAAGTGCCAAAACGCCTCCGAAACCCTGTGTAAAACACTACAGGAGCAACCTTACGCACCAGCATGTTGTTTCCTGTTTCGTCTTCCCGCTGAAAAAAAGAGCAATCCGATGCTCACGAGATACTCCTATCTCCTGTACATTCCTACTTTCAGACCCTGGTTTGCAATTTTTTCATTTTTTTCCAACATTTGTCTTCGTGACAGTTGCCTCGTTATTACTCTTTGACCACTTTTTGCCCGTATGTTATTTTTGGATTGCGACCAACCGCGATCGAAACATGAAAAAAACGTTGTATCGCATTATGAATCGTATCGCACTTTTCTTGGGGCGATTTCCAACACTGATGGCCACCAGGCACCAGGCTATCAATCTAAGTTCGAATATAACCACCCAGAGTACATAATTAATCAACCATTGTGACAAAAAACGCGCGGCATCGATACTGCTGTATGTATCGTAGTAAGATCCGAGCGTCACAAGAGACTCCAATAAATTTTGAGTACTAATAGTGCTGATGACGCTGACGACGTGCTCCTATCTGCTACACACTCCTCGACGCTCGAACGCAGGCACCCCCAACCGAAGGATGCATCGAACATACCTAGATACACGAGTCCATTTCCACTGCTATACGTCGAAACTTCACCGCCGAGCGGCTCGGCGGCTGGAAGTGTCCAGGTCGGAAGCTCGGTCAAGGTCGGATATCCTGCGAACCTAAAAGCGCATGCCCCCCCGGCCACCACGAATCTGGAGCAAAGTAAGACGGCAGCTCCCGCTGCCGACTCCCGATGTACGCCGCGAAAAAACATGTTTAAGTCACGTCGTCGATGTCTGCACGTACAGCAGTAAGTAGTAGTGCAGCAAGCAGTGATAGCAAGCAGTATGCACGATACTCTGCGTACGCAGCAGTAGCACGAGTAGTAGTGGCAATCACATTTTATTTAATTATGATTCGCGCGTGTGTATATATTCTTCCTTCGGCGGGCGCAGAATACCGGTACGTAGGATCACGACCGCGTGCTCTCACGCCCCTACCAGCGAAACCTTACCCAAACTTTTGCTATATAGCCGAAACGTTTGCGACAGTTTCGTTTCCCCCCTCCCTCCGGCAGTTCGCAACGAACCCTACTAAACTGCAGTTCCACCTGCTGGTATTTATTATTGTTGTTTAGCAACCATCGGGCACACCATCATCATCATCAGCTCTCCAGGCGAATAAACCGCTAAGGCGCTCTAAGTCGTACGATATAGTTCACGACTAGTCAAGACAAGAGGAGTGTTGAGTTCGCGCGACCAGCTCATGACGCAAGCCGGATAATCGACCAATCTACAAAACTCGTACTCGGATGGATTTTGATTCATTTGATTCTGTTCTCTCGCGCGTATTCATTCTTGTCGGTATGATCCATTACTATGATTGCATGCTGCACAGAGCATACGTACGCGCAAGCGATGTGTATTGTATCGCTCAGCCTGCGGACCCCCTACCGGTGAAGACTTTTGAAAACACTCTCACGTTCTTTGTGTGTACTTCCCCCGAGCAGCCCCGGCGCCCCGCTACTCGTACCAGATCCCAGCTCGTCGTTGCTCGTAGTCGCGAACCAAGTAATTTTGTAACGTCGAAAACGGCGAACGAACGGGCATGAACAATCGGAAGCCATATACAGAAAATGGAAACCCCTTGTTGTTCAACTTTGGCTCATGGCGTCATCCTTGGGAAGGGAAATCATCGGCATGCTTCGATGTAGGGCGCAATATTTCGCTCTCCAGCGGCTTTGCACAGTACCTAACGTGGTTGTACACCGGGGACGGCAGCCAGGAGGCATCGATGCGGTATCAGGCCCGCTTAACAGCACGAAGACTACCTATAGGTGCGCACCAAAGCGCCAACACTCTCCCATGTTTGTTGCAGTATTTTTGTCCTCATCAGTGCGTTGACGGCCGTCCGTCGTAGACCGCGGACGCCTCGAGGCCTCGCTGCCTTCCGCAGGGCGCAAACCGCACAGCAGAGGCAACGCCAGAAATGAGCCTGCCTCGCAGGATGCCTAGACGTCTACGTTGTCTATATATCGGATTCAAGTTGAGCGAGAATTTCATGATTTTCAGCATGCTGTACTGAAAAGTATTGGTCTGCTGGTCGTGTCTGTTAATCATTTTAGGACCGCAGTCTCGTTTCGGGGACAAACCGGATAAACTCCATGTTGTTTGTTCCCAAACGGGACTGCAGTACTAAAATGATCTTGCTGCTGCTGAATCCTGTAGGCTCTCGTGCCAGCGGCACATATCGCTTTATCGGTGCAGCAGTACATAGCGACCTCGTCATCAATAATTAGGGGGCAATACCATGTACGATGTACGTATACTCGCTCATGGACCCTACGTAGCTCCAACAACAGACGGATTGATGCATTGTTGTTGTTCGTGTTCTCAAATCAAGGAGTCCGTGGTCATGCACAAAGGTGGTGGAATGCTGGAGCCCTATTACTATTAATAATACAATACGTACCTGGTACGTACGCAGGAACATCCGAAAAACCGCCGTAAACGAACAAAATTCGGATGGAAATCACGACGCTTTCCCACCTAAAAACTCACGAGACAAAGAAGTGTGCACACACGAAATAAAATCAATATGTCAACTGATGTACAGCAGTAACATGGCCGCGGGTATCCACTCAACTACAGCATCGAGTTCCCCCCGTTCCCACAACTAACCAACTCGTGGCTACTGACTAGAGCGGTTGCTGTCTTGAGTGCTGTCTGCACCGGACGAGATGCTCGGCAGTCGTGAACACAGGGAAGAACATGCCTGCGGTTTTGGGTGCTTGCTGTCAGGGTGACGACCCACGGACACGCAGCGCAAGGAAAAAACAACCGAACCAAAACCACCATACAAGTGGCAACGGTCGCCACTTCGTCCCGGACTGTCCGACAAGGTGCAGCACAGATATCATCAAACGTCCCTGAGAATTGCCGGGGGTCGTTCCCCATGAAGAGTTTACATCTCTGCCAACACTACAAGAACCAGTGACGTAAATAGCAGGTACTAGCACTACGTACTGCCTCCCACAAAACCCAGAAAAAAACGATGATTGCTGCTCTCGTGATGGTGTACGCGCTGATCGACGGTCCCCATGTGCCGTCCTGCTGCCGTTCTCCATGGTTGCCTCATCGCATTATAGCCCAAACGGCCCGTTCCTGCGCACGTGCCCTCGTTGCCACTTCCCTCCAGTCGGTCCCCCGTCTCCCCGTCCCGAAAAACCGTATGCTCCTCGTAGCTTGCGGTTTTCATCTGAAAACCAAGAATGATCATCCCCGCACGTCGACGCTTTGTCTCCCTCCTGCTTCGTCGTCGAAACCAGCCTCCTGCCGGCGCAGTTAGACTATGATGTAGCTTGGCTCGTGGTGCCGCCTGCCTCCGCGCACGGACATCCCGATTGTGCATTGCTGCTCAGCCGCTGCTGCGTCAAATAGACGCGCGAATCGTAGGTGGCCCATGCCTGACGCACGTACGACCCGACTCTACTGCCACGTCTGAGCCTCGCGTTCACACGCAGCAGCAAGAGAGTATTACTCCTTGAGGGTGAGTCCGGCCTTACACCCGCCAGAAATACCTACTCCACTCGCTATAAGCCTGATAGTGCATGCGTCGCAGCATGCCTTGCCGAGGCAGCGAGGGGAACGAAGTTCGATACTGTGATGCCTTGGCTCGGTGACCCCAAACTGCTCGCCCCTCCCCTGCCTTTCGTAAATTGTCATATTAATCGACGCGAGTCGACGAGGAAAGAGAGGGCTGCACTCTTCTCGCTATAGTACTATTAGTAACACGGGGGACCAAGGCACGAATCGTCGTGGGGAGGGGGGAAGACAGCCTATCATACTGAGTGACCCCGGGTCTGAGTTACGAGTATTAACAGGAGGGATGGAGAAAAGAAGGGCGAAGATGAGAAATGGAATGGAGACAAAATAAAACTTGAAATATACCTGGGATCGGTCACCAGGTTGGACGTATTGCGTACGTGGTACTCGGTGGGTAGCAGCAGTATAGTTGCCGTGTCAGAACAACTGCAGTGCTGCAGTGCTGTCGATTCGTCGACCCCCTTCCAGCTCTTAGATTGAACGCGCCACCCCATTTACATTGGAGTGCGATCTGTCGTGTTTCAGCAGCACTAGCTTTTGTTTTCCTGTCGTATTACTGTAGATTCCCGGTGACGCAGATCGTTGCGTGCACATCTATCTCCAGCATTTTCGGTAGTTACAGTAGCAGTACCAGTATTACCGTAGCTTCTGTGAAGCATGACTCGTCGTGTGTAATCGTATCGACTGGCCCAATCCTCGTGTCTCGGCAGCTGCGTACGAAAAAGCGGAGGGCTTGCGGGTCGTGCAGTTTCGGACGGCGGCAGGACAGGTAGCAGCAAAGCCAACAGCAGCAGCAGCAGCAACGCCACCAACACCACAACGACCACCGCCGCCGCCACCACCAGGGGCAGCGGCAACAACAGTGGCAGGAATAGCGGCAGCAGCAGCGGTGGCGGCAGCAGCAGCAGCAGTAGCAGCAATAACATTGCCGCTGTGGAGAAGAGCCATCTCGAGGGCGCCGACCTTCGAGCATGGCAGCTCGCGATGCTCAAGCTCGCCGGTCGCTACAGCGCCCAGGTGGGGCGAGGTTTGAGATTTGGGACGAGGTGGACGTCGTTTTATCGTTATGAGTAGCATATACCCTGGTATATGATACCGGGTACCAGGTATATGCTAATGTGCGAGTGTCACTCTCAGGATCGCTGAGAGGCGTCGACCGTTTCTTTCTAAGGTTAAATATAGTATTTAGTGTGGAATACGACGCCTGTGAAGGGAGAGTAATCTAAGGCGCCGCGAGTAACAAGGACCACAGAGGTTATTTTGTACAAGGGGGGCTTCGCCTCGGCGGGCTGAGGCCCGCCTACCGCTCCGCGCTTGCCCGTACTGGTCGAGGGTCTCATGGGCAAACATGGGCTGTAAATGAGATATTTCTGCCCGGGAGTGTATTAAACGTAAGTGTTTCGCCCCTCCTGCCTACGAGTCGGCGCATGCCCGTTTTGTTCGAGGATGCCATAGGCAAACAGAAGCGGTAAATGCGACATTACTGTCAAGAGGGGGCAGTAAGCGTGCGTGTTTCGACCCCCCCCCCCTCAGGAGGTAGATGGTGGCCACAGGCGGCGAAACAGGAAGGGGATAATATTTGCGTTTTTGTGTTCTATATATATTTATATATATATACTACAGTATGTGGAAACAAGGTAGTGGGCGCCCAAATGTTCGACGTGTCTCTATTAAGAGTAGGAACGGTGCTCCGTCTCGAAAAGGATGCGTGGTCAATGGTCAAGCGACAAAGTCAAGCAACAAATGAGTCGGGCAGGCTGCGTCTTCCCCCCCCCTCCCACTTTTTTTTTTCGGCCCACTTACCCGCCTCGCAGGGAGATTCCAAGAACCCCGACAAAATCTCACAGTCGATCGCCGCTCTCGTACCGGTGAGACATCGAAAGAGCGTATCTTGCGCTCCTCCTGTAGGGATCATAAACACATGATATATCACGTATCCACGAAGCACGGATAATACGCTCTCTTCTCAACGACTCACAGGCACGCCCCTCTCGCATTCCGGTAGAGGCTCGTTTCTGCCCTCACGAACTCGTTCTCGACAACTCGGATTCCCGGAAGCGTCACGAGTTGAAGAGAGAGAGCAGCATCTTGAAGGCGTTCCCTAGTTGTTAGTTGATGACAGGATGAGGTTCGTCAACGTGTCGTTGATTTATAACTTGGATGTGAAAGTGCGGTTTCGATATCAGCATCGTTATCGTGGTGGATGAACACTGCACACACACGAATGCAGAAGCACCGTGGCTTTCGCAGATACCGGGGTTTCCAAGCGCAGGTGTTTTTGTTTCGCTGCTGTCGTACTGCTGTCATACCGCCGCTGCCGCACTGCTGCTGTACCGCTGCCGTCGTTGCAGTGTGTACCGTGGCTGCGCGGTCGGTTTCGAGATTCGGAAGAAGTAAGTGTGTGTTCTGTGGTCTTGTCGCGGAGCATCCAATAATTCGGCCCGCTGTCGAGATTATGTTATTCGTTCCTTTTTCCTTGGACAGGAAGCATGGCACGCACGCACGCACGCACACAGAAGCGTCGTCCGTGGCCGTGACAAAGGAAAGAGGTTTATTTGCGACTACTGTTGAACCGTGGCTGCCACAAAGTAGGGGGCTTGAGAGCTAGAGGGGCGGTGTGATACAGCAGCAGCAGAGCTAAAACAGCTGAACTTGTGGGGTTTCCATGATCCTGCGCGGCTCGTCGTCGCGGAACGCAATTGCTTGAAAATATCAATTTTGCGCGACTTTAGGCGCCCAGAGAATGCGCCAAGGAGCTCGGTCGGGGCCCAAACATGCACTTGTACGGGCGGAGCTCATGCACGCCCCCCCGGAAGCGCGAGAAACGACCCGCCGCCGGCCGAGCTGGACATGCAAATGTGAAAACATGAAAGTGAATTTGGTACTTGCACATATTCTATTTTCAAACATTTTTTCCGAGTCGGGAGTGCGAGGTCGATTATAATGGACGAACCACCGTTCATACCCGCTTGATGCGTCTTGCGCCAGAGCTCCTTGTTCTGCGAGTGGTAATAGTAGTGGTATCAGTAGCAGTAGGAGTAGTAGTATCAGTAGTAGTAGTAGTAGTAGTAGCAGTGGTAGGAGTAGTAGCAGTAGTAGTAGTAGTAGTAGTAGTAGTAGTGGTAGTAGTAGGAGTAGTATCAGTAGTAGTAGCATCGGTAGTAGTATTGGTGGTATTGACATT
Source organism: Postelsia palmaeformis (assembly GCA_037834295.1). Taxonomy (NCBI): domain Eukaryota; class Phaeophyceae; order Laminariales; family Laminariaceae; genus Postelsia; species Postelsia palmaeformis. Next base: position 1,070 of record JBBMHQ010095594.1, on the reverse strand, counting down.
CGAAACAGTATTGGTAGCAGTACTGATAGTAGTAGTAGTAGTATTACGGAGGACCATAGTAAATAGGACCTATGGTATACACAAAAACCTATATATTTGCCTGTTTTTACTGATAAAATTTGGTCCTATTTACTATGGTCCCCCGTAATAGTAGTGGTAATAGTAGTGGTATCAGTAGCAGTATCACCGTAGCAGTAGGAGTAGTAGTATCAGTAGTAGTAGTAGTGGTAGTATCAGTAGTAGGAGTAGTAGCAGTAGTAGTAGTAGTGGTAGTAGTAGGAGTAGTAGTATCAGTAGTAGTAGCATCGGTAGTAGTATTGTTGGTATTGACATTCGAAACAGTATTGGTAGCAGTACTGGTAGTAGTAGTAGTAGTAGTAGTAGTATCGGTAGCACTATTACATGGAACCATATTGAGTACCAGTAGGACCTACGGTACACACAAAAAAAACTACTTGTTTCGCTATTTTTACTGACAATATTTTATCCGTTTTACTATGGTCCCCCGTAATAGTGGTACTTGTATCGGAAACAGTATCGGCAGCAGTAGTAGAGTAGCAGCAGTAAAGTTAACAGTGCTGTGGTAGTAGTAGCGTGGAACACCCTGCCACCAGGATGGGCTACCCGTCGACTGCAATGCCCCGGCCGCTCCCTCTGCACGACCACGCTGTGCGCTACAGTTGAAGAATAAGGCTCCTCCCTTTCTCCCTCTCTCTCTCTCCACCCCTCCCCGCGAAGCAAGCTTTTTTTGCCCTTCCCTCCTTCCCTTCCTCCCTCCCCACCCCTTCCTGCAAAGCAAGCTCCTCGGAGTCATCTCTCCTTCCTCGTATTGACGCATCTTATTTGGCCGCCACCGCTTGCATTGGCAACCGCGCAGGACGTGCTGGAGACGTGGAAGAGAGTTGTCGGGGGCGACGGCATCCTGTGGTTTCGCGGCGCCGCGAAGTTCTACGCTTCCTTGTTGGTGCGACACCCCCCCCCCTTCCTCCCCACCCGCGCGCTAAACGTTGGCAAACGTGTTGACCAGTATTTTACCGTTGTGCCCCCCCCCCCCTATGATATGGTCATAC
>JBBMHQ010095583.1:0-10330 GCA_037834295.1 Postelsia palmaeformis | reverse complement strand
AGGACGGACACTGGGTGTACTGATGAAGTTGGGTAGAAAGGACGATTTAATGTGAAGACAACAACAACAACAACAAGACGCAGCTGCATCGCTCGCGTTAGTATCCTCGTGCTGTGCGCGTGTCGGAGATCGTCTTGCACACGTAGCTCGGGTACATCCCCTACCTTTTAGCGCAGATGTCAGGAGATATACAGCACGTTCACCCCTTGGCAAAAAGGCAACTTTGCCTCGACGCGCCTTGGCTGACAACTATAATTACTCGGTGTTAGTGTGTAACGCTCGGCCCTACACCCTTGACAGCGCACGGGTTGCCTTTCTTGACATTATCTGCTAACATATCTGATCTACATTGGCGAGGGTTGCTTGGTGTGACCCATGCTGTATATCGTCACCTTGCTTCGACCCTTTTGTCCCTTGGAGTCCCAATGGGGTTTTACTCAACCCCTCCCATCCTCGTCCGCTGCCTTTTCGGGTGTCTGTGCTGTCCTCGGTGCTCACGTGCAGGGTACAGGCGACATCGTTGATGCGGTATATGCCGACCTTAGTGGCGAAATGGCGAAACTGGCAAGCAAAGAAGGTATAGCGACAACAAAACACTACAGTAGTAGAGAGGGACGTCGTAATCACAACTATCTAAGGTGTTTAGACATGAGGGGGGGGGTCCATGGTTTTCGCATCGCTCGTGGGTGCTAACTACTGCGTAGGTGGTCGGAACCCTCCCTCCCCCCTGCACGATGTGGGCGCAAAACGTCATTCTGGGGGCATTGTACAACGTAGCATACCATTGGATGTACCGACTTGAGAGGTGTTCGACCACCTTGTGGGGATTGCTGCATTGTTCAATGTCTCTACAAGGATTTTATTACGCCTTCGTTGTGGAAGAGAGAGATCCCGACCACCTGGGTATGCCCTCCCATATTAGCAGCGAGATATTAACAACCGTTTACAAAGTGTGAATCGGACAGAAGTTCAAGTATAAAACTATTGCTGCGCGTGTGTTGTACAACTTCTTGTGAAGTAGTTCGGGCACTCAAACATATGTATATATGTGTACATATATATATATATATATATATATATATATTACCCTACCTCTGAGCAGCCCCGTTACGTAGCGTCGTGGTGCCGATGCTGTCACCTTCATGCAATGTTTTTTGTCGTTTTCCCCCTTCTGAGGCTCGCGCCATGTAGTTCAAGTACTAAAGTATATATTGCCCTACCTCCGAGCACCTAGGAAAGTATATATTTCCCTACCTCCGAGCACCTAGGTTAGCGCCGTTTGACCGACGTCGTAGTCGTTACGTGCCTTGTCTCGCATACCCTCTGAATTTCCGAAATGATTAACACTTGGCGCACACAACCCAACTAGAGATGGAAACGGTCGATCGTTGGCACCAAGGGCGAGGACCAGTCGGTGTTCGGTAGGGTCGGCCCAGCGATTATCTCCGAAATTCTTCATTCATAGACACTTCCCCCCCCCTCCTGTTTTTGTTCTGCTTCTTTCTTGCTTGCGTATCCTCTAGCCCTCTTGCAATTTGTGTGATTCTTCTGGCTTGTGCGTATGATCTTCCTTTCGTATCAGAGCACATTCGAGTAGCTTTGTCTATTCATTTTACACTCCTCAAGTTTTGCGATGTATCATCTGCGTCTCGTTGCTCATGGCTACAGAGCTTATACTAGGTATCTCTGTAGAATGAAGAAACATCAAGGACACTAGGTTTTTGTTTGTTGGATGTCGACGGGTGGAAATAAATGTCCAATGTGAAGAATATGCACACACGTCACTCTCCTGCCCATGTGTGGGTTTTAAAGCACAACCCCCGCTCTCCGCCGTCCGTATTCTAACACTAAAACACGATACCGAAAAATCGAAAGATTCGGATGGCGAAGATTCGAACAACGAAACTTCGGACAGCGAAAATGAAGATTGAAAAGCCAAGGTGAAGGCAAGCACGCTCTCCCGAGACAAGCTTGACGGCACAACGCGTGCAAGTCTGTCCAAGGACGGCTTACGCGCGAACGACAGCTGATCAAAAACAAGGAGCGTGAGCAGTGAAGGTTGGAGAGATGGGCGGGGTAAGAAGAGGTGCGGAAAGATTCGGGTAGCGGGGATTCGAACACGGCAAACGATACGAAAGCAAGGGTCAAGGCAAGGAAGTTGAGCGCGACGTGAGCTTCGCTCTAAGTGGCGGCGAGAATATGTCACAGAGCGAGCGACGATCGCTCGGAAGGCTGATGTATAACGAGTCGGAGCGCGGAGGGGAAAGGCATGACATACGTAGGAGATACGGGGAGGTCAGGAAGTGCCAGAGCCATTTTCATCGCGAGCACGAGGAGCGCAAGGCGCTAGCGGCCAAGAGAAAGCACGACCTGCCGGTTGTTGTGAAAGTCTGCAAGCGCGAAGGTTGGTTTTCTTGCTTGGTTGCTTGTTTGCTTCCCCGCGGAGGATGTTCAGTGTGCATTTTAAGTATGTTGACGGGCTGCACGCACTGCCCGCCTCGCCGTTTAGATAAATGATGTGCTTATTATGTAAAAATAGTTTTTCCATTCTGGTGTTTAGTACGGTAGGTAGCTTCGCGGGTATGGCAATGAGGTCAATACCAAGAGTTAACACACCCTACTGCGCACTTTAGAGGCGGGCAGCGGTATTCAGGGGGGTACTCATGCCATGCATGGCCATAGCCGTATGATCGTAGGCCCAAGCATCCTTGCGATGCCGGGACGGGGCATGTCGGATTTCCACCAGCATGGGGGGCGGTAATATAGGGTTATACATACCCGTTGGTAGGCTATACCCGGGTATTCCAAAGTACCACTGTTTCCACGTATTTTGGTGTTTTTGTATGCTGCTGGCGGGGGCAAGCACCGGTGGCTTACTGGTGAGCGGGGAGGGTGGGGATGATGCTAGTTTTCGTTGTTGTATCCTACAGCACAAGAAACCCACGGCAATTGGGTACGTTTTTTCGCCCCTACTGGCGTAAATATACCATACCAGTGTATTTTATAATTGAACTGGCGAGTATTTAGCGAGGGATTGGCAACGAGCTGGCGGAATGCCGGCTGTGGCTTGCAGGCAGAAGTTCGCTTGGATTTGTTCGATGGCGGTTGATCGTCGAGCCGTGTGCAGAGCAGGGGGCAGCGGCTTGGCAGGGTAATAGCTGCAGTTTGAAGACGGCGCCCGATTTAAATCTCATAAAAATGCTCGCAAGTTCTGTTTTCGTTTCCATCTACAAACTGGGGGGAGCTGGGGGGCGGGGCGGAGATTGCGCATCAGTAGTCGTTTCAGAACACTGCTAAAACGGTAAGGTCTTGGTAATATTTTTAAGCACGGGAGCGCAAAAGGAGCACATCAGTAGTGAGGCGTACATCCTAATAATGTTGGTGTCTTCCTGCGGCAAGAAGGTAGCCTGATAGTTCAGACTTGAGACTGCGGCCCAAGAGCGGTGGTGTCGACCAACCCAGTACCGGCTGTGTTCCTTAGGACGAGTGTGTGCAGTGTGGGTTTGCGCACGGAGACACATGGTGGCACGGATTATATCCTGGATGTGAGTGGATCTGATTGGATTGGACTATATTCATCAAATTTTACTCTCCATCTCAATTCACCGGACCTTTACGCTCGGCAGCCTTCTGAGCAAACCGTGGAACAAGCCGTTGTCACTGCTGTTTACCCTGCCCCCCGGTGTCAACTACTGTAGCGTCTCTGAAACGGAACTTTGCATTTGCCCGTCTATTTGCCTGTCCGGTGACCCCTCGGCATCGCTCCAGTTCTCAGTTTGTAAAACTGAGTCTCTGTTTACGTAGCTGCAAATCTGCCTGTCTGTATGCCTGTCTATCTGACTGTCCGTCCTTACATTGACGAACTTATACGATCAATAGTACGCTCCAGAGTAAGGTCGTTACAGATGATATTCGTACGACGCATTCGACTCTTATGAACCTTATATACTGCAACAAACCATACCAGCAATATTTTGCCATATAATACACCCCCCACACCGTACCACCAACATACCATATCACATACCGTGATTTTTCCATATAGTATATCAAACCGTACCATCATACCATACCAACATACGATGCCACATACCGTGCAACACCGCACACCACGCCACACCGTCCAGTACCACGTACCATACCATACCCATACACTATTGTACCAACACACATCATCCGAGGGGCTCAACAATAATACGAGGACTGAACAAGTATCGATACCATCATCCTGCTGTACCAACAAACACCACAAGTGCACACGAGCATGCCTTCAGGGCCACAGAGCAGGAGCGAGTTTAGGTGCTGTACCAGCACCACAAGTACACAAGAAAGAGCATGCGACGAGCGCAGGCAGAGCATTGAGCGCACAAGAGCATATGCCTTCAGGGCGACAGAGCATGAGCGGGTATATATACCATGCTGGTGTTCCAACACCACGAGTGCACAAGAGCATGCGAGCGCGCGACGAGCGATGGTAGAGAGCGTCAGCTATCTGACCGCATACTGCTGTGCCAACACCACACGCACACAAGAAGAGCGTGCCTTCAGGGCGACAGAGCAGGAGAAGCAAGCGTGCTACAAGCGGTGGCAGAGCGTCGTCAACTCTCGGACCACAGATCCATACGAAGACACAAGAAGAGCACATGCCCCGCGAAGAGCACTCGAGCACCAACGAGTGTAGATACCGTACTGTTGTTGTACCAACACCACGCGAACGAGTACAGATAGATATACTGCTGTTGTACCAAGATTCCAGGTACCATACTCAGTACTGCTGTTGCACCAACACCTCACCATATTGAGTTTTACGAAATGGTTTTGACAGCAGTACTTATTTCAAGTAGGACGGCCCGGCATCTACTTTCGTATAGGACATAGACCAAAGATCTCCTGTCACGGTGGAACTGCTTGTTGGGGACCTTTTCATTAGCTTTTATTTTGCGATCCTATGTGTGATGCAGACAAATTCTGTCTGTTCGTCTGTCGATCACTTTTTAGCTATCTGTTGGGGGCCTGATAATTATTTTGCGATCCTCTGTGGGTACAGATATCTTCTGTTCGTCTGTCGATTACTTTTTGACCGTTGTGCGTACAAGCGCCATCATAGTTCTGCAGCACATAAGAATAACACGCTCTCTGTGTTTGTAGATCACTTTTTAACCGTCGTGCGTACAACAAGCGCCATCATTGTTCAGCACATAAGAATAACACACTCTAGGTTTTTATATACAGCGGAGATCCCTAACTACCTCTTTGTTTACGCTCCTTCCTGTAGACCAAAAGGATAGCCCCACAATGGCACTGCCTTCCGGGCAACAGAGCAGGAGGAGCAAGCGCGCGACGAGCGATGGCAGAGCGTCGTCAGCTCTCTGGCCGCAGAGCCATACGAGGACACAAGACAAGAAGAGCATGCCCCGCGCAGAGCACCGGAGCACGAACGAGTATAGATACCATACTTCGTATGTACTCTTCTTGCTGTACCAACACCACACGAACGAATGTAGATACCATACTGCTGTTGTACTAAGATACCATTGACCGAAACTATAGCACCCATTTTTTTGGACTCTGAGACCGATATCGAACGGTTTTTATATTTCCGGTCAGAGTGGTACCATACTGCTGTTGCTATACCTCTGTGAAGGGGAGAAGCTTGCATTTTCTAAATAAAGTTGCCTGTGTGATGGGGTCTGGAGGACGATCAAGCGAATATCCTGCAAAGAAAGGCCACCAGGTACTACGAGTATACTGTTGTTGTAGCACCAGGCATATATGAAAAAAGTCCTCGACCACGCGCCCGTGCTATACACTTCCTCCCCGCATACTATAATCAGTCGCCAGAAATCATCCAGCAAAGCTGCTCATAGGACAATGGTATATAAGCTCTGTGCAGACGCCAGGGGCGTTATCCACCACCTCTTCTTCCACATGTGGCAATGGTCGTGGGATCGCTTCCCTTCACGACTCCACCCCCTCCGTGGTGGGGACGAAACACGTGGGATTACTTTCTTTTTTTTCGTTATAGGTCTCAGTTGGTAAAAATGAAGTATCTGTCCCGGTAATAGCAAGTTTGTCTGTCTGTCTCTGTCTGTCTGTCTGTCTGTCTGTCCGCATGCCTTATACTTTCGGACACGTTCCAATGATCGATATGTAAAGTCGTTACAGATGATATTTGTGCGACGTATTCGACTCTTGCGGACCCTATATACTAAAAGATACTTTACCACTGCGTATTTAGCCGTATAATCTATCCACCACGCCGTACCATCATACCATACCACCAACATACCATATCACATACCGTGATTTTCCCATATAGTATACCAAACGGTACCATCATACCATACCAACATTTTTTCTCACTACTGCTGTGTCTCATACTGTGTTTTTTCCATGTAGTATATCAAACCGTACCATCATACCATACCAAAATTCTTCCCATATAGTATATCAAACCGTACTATCATATCATTCTCATATAGCATATCATCAAACCCTACCACCATACCATACCAACAGTATATAAAATGATACCAACACACACAAGTCTCAAAGCACGCGAGCGCGCGACGAACGACGATGGCAGAGCATCAAGTGCACAAGGGTATATGCCTCCAGGGCTGTACTGCTGTACCCACACCACAAATACACAAGAACACGCAATGGATTTATACATATCATACTGCTGCATCAACACCATAAGTACACAAGAGCATGCCATCGCTCGTTAGATATCATGCCGCTGTACCAAAGCGGTTTTTGGGGATTTCTTATATTATGATGAGCGATATACCAGAGCGTCAAGCGCACAAAAAATATGCCTTCAGGGCGAAAAAGCAGGGACGAGTATAGATACCATCATGTTGTTCCAACACGACAAGTACACAAAAGAATGGGAGCGCGCGACGAGCAGCACCACATACATGCACACAAGAGCATTCCTTGAGGACGATACAGCACCCTCGGCACATATGTCGGAAGCCTTATTACCCCGCTGTTGAATATACGTGAAGTGCACCAAAACATAAATATGCCTTCAGGGCAACAGAGCAGGAACGAGTATAGATAGCGTCAGGTGCACAAGAAGAGCATATGCCCTCAGGGCGACAGAGCAGGAACGAGTATATATATTATACTGCTGCTTCTACACGAGAAGAGAATGCAAGCACGGGACGAGCAACACCACAAGTAAGTACACAAGAAAAAACATTCATTGAGGAATTTCTAATATTTCGCGGTACAGCATAGATCTCTTGTCAATCTGTCGTTCACCTTGTAGTAAACAACCGACATGTTTTTCATTGGCCAACAGAACGTCGTCACCTTTTCGACCGCTTGTTGGCAATCTCTCATCCCCGCTTGTGTTCGTGTGCCTCCTCTTCGTGTTATTTTCTCTCCACTTCGCGATCTTCGTCGAATATTTCGGTATGTACTCTAGTAACCCCGCTTTTGAAAATACATCGGGAATGCTGTCGTTGCGGAACTGCTTGTTGGGGATCTTGATATATGGCGGTACAAGGATCTCTTGTCAACCTGCCCTATTCCTTCTAGTAAACAACCGACATATTTTTCATTGGCCAACAGAGCGTCGTCACAGCTATCTGACCGTTTGTTGGGGATCTCTGATCCCCGTCCCCGTCCCCGTTCATGTTTGTGTGCCACCGAGAGGCGGGTTGTGTTTGGGTTCAAGGTTCGGATTGTATGGCGGTGCTATATTCGCGCTGTAGCTGCAGAGCTGTGTGACTACTCCTGCTGCATGCTGCTACTGGGTCAGGATGTGCCACAAAAGGATAGATTGCCAAGAAGCTTGCTACAAAATTAATATTATAATGAGGCGCGCGAGCGCGAAGCGCAAGTCAGGGAAGTTTTATGGTCGATCATTTCCAGTTCCTACTAGAGGCTGTCGGTTGAGTCACTAGTGTTGGATGCCCCTCAACGCAGCCGACATCGCTGCTGTTACAGGTGATGGCTGCGAGTTCATGCTGCACCGAGGGGCAGGTTGTACTTGGGTTGAAGGCTTGGGGTGTATGTGGCGGTGCTACATATATATGCGCTGTTGCTGCAGAGCTGTGTGGCTGCTCCTGCTGCATGCTGCTGCAGAGCTGTGCCGTGTGCTGTGCTTTTTTGCTGGGCTAGGATGTGCCAAAATATATTTTTTTAAAGCCCAAAAAATTGCTGCCAAATAATAGCATAATCATGATGAGGTGCGCGAGCGCGAAGCGCGAGCCTTGTTTTTATGGTTTTCCTAGGCAGAAAAGCCTCTTCGTCGTACGAGAGTAGGGTGCCTCGCTCGTAGTTCTTCTGTGTGTGTCACTGCTGTGTCACTATGTCATCGTGTATGATTCAGCAGTGTTCTCGACCACGTTTATCCACCGCGCTCAGCGCACAGGCACCAATGCCAGTCCCGGCGGGCTCTGTGCAAGCACATACAAACGAAACCTTCTCGTGCTGGTGAGGTTGGAGTTCGTCCAGAGTTGGTCGAGCTACCACAACATCAGTAGATGCGGCAGCGTGTGTAGGTGTCATGATACCTATTATCCCGTCGAGTCTCTTTCGGGGCACACCTGCTTCCTACGGTAGGATGTAGGTTTTTGTTGGTTTAATCGGCATTCGCCTTGCGAGTTACTGGTATAGAGGTGTGGGAGTGGGTTGTGAAGCGCCGTATCTTCGATCGATTTCTCAGAAAATTCTGGATGGATTTTGTCCCCTCCTGATTCGTATGCACCTGCATATATATACAGCCCTTTAAGGTGGGCTCGTGTCATGATATTCATTATCCCGTTCTCCTCTATTGTCGAGGAGGCGTGTGTCTGATGGAACGTGCCACGCGAATAATACATGTATAGCCCCCCTGCTCTCAGAACTCTCTGAGAGCCAGGAAAGTGGGAATCATCCAGATAAGACATGTAATCTCTGTGAGTGAGTACACGCGTCTAGGTCAACCTGCATTGCAGTAGTCGGGCCTGCCCCATACTGCCCCTTTTGTTATCCGGTAGTCAGTTATATCACCCATATTTCTCCTATACTATCAGATAGGCACACATGGCTGGGCCAAACAGAACCGGAAAACATCAAACAACTTTGTTTTTTTGTGTTTTTAGTTTTACCTAGTAACGAACACTCACTCGTATAGGCAGACTGCTGTGCCTGTTCACAAAATACGTGGGGAAAAACAACGTTTTTGCGGAACTGCTTGTTGGGGATCACGGTGCCGACTGGTCTCTCTCGTCACTCTCACCAACCCCAACTGCGCCTTCACAAAAAAAAACAAGCAAATTGAGAACACAGCGCTCGAACGCATTTCTTTTCAGAGGGCAATAGCAATACCAGCATTTTAGTTAATTAAGTATTAACAGTCAGATTTGGGTTTCTGTAGGTACTCACGTGGTCACTTAATCCCCAATCAACTTCGTGATTTCGTGACCACATAGCTTATTTTAATCTCGTCGGCACAGGCACTGAGTTGTGCAGCATGTCGACAGCTATTACGGGGGACCTGAGTAAATAGGACCATATATTCTTAGTAAAAATACGTAAATATACAGAGTTTTTTATATACCGTAGATCCTATTCACTATGTGGTCCCCCGTAATATTATAAATTAGTGGTAATGAGGCGCGATCTCAGTAATACTTGCAGTAGTCTTATCTGCGATGCATCATGCTGGGCTCATACGGAATATTATGTTTTGTGCTGAACGAACACGAACGAACATCTACGTACTACGAACGTACGCCGTCGTGGGGGAATCTCAATATCGTAAATGTTATTGGCCTCTTCTGCTCTCTTGATACGTTCGCAGTAATGTAGACACATGTCGCCATCATGAGTTTAGTGGTGAAAAAAACTCGCCATCAGGTTGATTATGTACCATCTAGGAAAAAGCTTCGCATGGGCCACGGGCGTTGCAACTTTTGGCTCCTTGTCGTATGAAATATATTATACGTGCATTAATGTAATAATGTTGTTGGTGCTGTTGCTGGTGTTGGTGCTATTGTTGCTGCTGTCGTTGTTGTTGTTGTTGTTGTTGTTGTTGCTCTCACATTAATTCATAAACAGCTGACCTCTTCGAGCAAACAGGGGATTATGCAGGGGATTATGCAATGAATAGAGCAGAGAGATTTGCTCTTCTTTCACGAGCATGTGGAGTTTGCTCGCAACAAAATCATGAGTTTAATATACCGAGGTATGTTGTATTGTTGTTTCTTCTTGTTTTATTCATTATCATCGTTTTTCGACAGCGCGCTCGAGTCGTCCGAGCCCGAGCCTGAGCCTGAGCCTGAGCCTGAGCCTGAGCCTGAGCCTGAGCCTGAGCCTGAGCCTGAGCCTG
>JBBMHQ010095572.1:0-10330 GCA_037834295.1 Postelsia palmaeformis | reverse complement strand
TGCTGCTGTGCGTACAAAATTGTTTTCGTAGACACCGTTTGTACCTCCACCACCTTACCGCTCGTCCCGCGGCGTAGTCTCATCCGATTCGGTCGACACCAAAGAATCCGCCCTCTCTGTCTTACGGAGTTTGGTGGCCTGGCTTGCACAGCAGCCGAAGAGGCTCGTGGCGTTCGTTTCGCGACCATATGCTGGCCTATGAATCTCGACTTTTTGGCGCCAAACTCGCGCTTTCACACGTAAAATAGCCCGAATCGGAATTCCGATACTCGTTTCTTGAGCGCCCAACCCTCAACGCACAAGCAACGGTGAAGCATGAGACCAGCCACCCCAGCCCATACTCCCCACTCTCTTGTCGCCATGAACTGTCGGAAGCAGCCGTGGAGGATGCAGCCTCTCCTGTTTCGGCCAAAGGAGAAAAGGTCCAATCTGGGTGCTGGCATCGTGAACATACTATTTTTACCGTCACGAGCGAGCATAGATCTCGGCTGACGGCACATTTGCCCCTTGACGGACAGCCGTCAACGATAATCAAAAGTATTTGTCCCCAAGACTGACGTAGAATTACACCGCTTACGATTATACAGCTGCACGTGGTGAATGCGCCGATTCCAACCTATAAATTGAGTATCTACCACTTGACTGGTCGAACTCACAGCATAATGTACGTCGATTGACGGCACCCTCGCCCCGTGACGGACAGCTGTCAAGGACCTCCCAACACTAAAAACTATTTTTAATTCATGGAGAAGTTGGGCGGGCCGAAGCTTGACCGTCAACCAAAATATTTGACCGCCACTTAATGAATCACGCAGCAGCTGACTAAGTTGAGTATCTACCACTCAACTGGTCGAACTCACAGCGGAGTGCAGCACACCCTGCCAGCCGGCAGCCAAAATACTTTACCGCCAGGCAATGAATCACGCAGCTCACGAACTTGAGTATCTACCACCCAACTAGTCAGACTCACAGCGGAGTGCAACTCACCCTGCCAGCCGGCAGCCAGGGCACGGCGCAAGCACGCCCGAGGCCGCCCCCGGCGCAGTAGCGGTCGGCGAGCACGATGAGGGAGTTTCGGACCGAGAGGTGAAGCTCAGCGCGATCTAGCGCGAAAAAAACAAAAATCTATGTCTAAAAAAATGTGAGGAGCGCTCACAGCACACCGCCAACAATATCGTCCTTGTATTTATCACACAGCTTGCATGCAAACATGAGTCTAGACGAAATCCTCGATCTCACAGCTGGCGTTTTTTTTGTTGTAAACACGTACCATTACCTGGTAAGACGTGCGAGTATAATACCAGGTGTGTCCCAACTCGCAGATCTCTGTACGATCTATTGAAAGGGCAGGCAGATTATCATCTAGCCGGTGCGATTTTTTTATATTGAAAGGTGTATTTGTTTCTCGTTGTCGGTGCCCCCTGTCCCTCGCCGAACTCCCTCCCTGTCGTGACCAGGCGGGTGGGATCGGTTTATCGCGCAAGACAAGTACAGCGTCGGCGGGTTTTACTGTGAGTATAAATCGTGATTCGACTTTTTCCTCTTGAGTGAGTGCGTTCTTGCGTGCGCGTCGTCTGCCTGCTTGCTGCCGTATAGCGTCGATGTTTTTCACACGGTTAAGCGTTACAAGGCCGAGTTCGGGTGTGTGGTTGGTGAACCTCTTTCTAGTAGCCCAACAAACGACCGTGATACCCTAGCACGGTACTGAGCACCCTATTTTGGAAGGGTCTTGGAGGGTGCGGTGGTTCGTAAACCTTGGCGCGCCGACCCAGGATGATCCCGCCAGCAGACCAATACTCAGAGCCTAGATAGTCACACAACAGCTCACTTTTTTTGTGCCTGATGTCTAAATCGCAATCCCTTCAATACACGGAACGACTTCAGCGCTTCTGGTTGTAGAGATATTGGTATGCTGCGGCTACAGTACGCCCCGTGTTGACCCTATGAGTAGGACTGCAGTCACGTTTTGGGGCAAGTTACTTAGAGTCAGAGCAGTTTGTCCCCCAAAGCGGGGCTGCAGTTTGCTCTAAACGGGTCAAGTAGAGCTCGTACAGTGGCACGGTATTGGGGGAAACAGCTGCGGACCTGCAAAAGAGCAAAAAGGCTTCGCGATACTATTACGGGGGGGCATATGTAATAACAATCAGAGCCCACGATAAACCCCAAAGCCACTATTAATAGTCCCCTCTATATGCTTGCCTACCCTATTTGGTCCTGATTACTGTGTGTTCCCTTGTAATACAGTAGTCGATACCGACGCTCCCTTCCCCCACCCCCCAACCCGCGCTCGAAAACCGTGTTTTTAATCGTTTGCTTCTGTCTTACGAAGTCATGTGCCCTGACATGGTGCGCCTGATGCTGGGCAAGGCAGGCTTGACGGTGGTAAGGGAAGGGGAGCACGATGCTTCCAACTCCTATTACAACAGGCAAGCCAAGGGGCGAGGGGGGGGGAAGAAGCGTGCTCATTGGCTGCTTGCTTTGTTCGTTCGACCATTGACCACGGATCCCTCTCGAGACGGGCTACCATTCCTTCTCCTAATAAGCAAGCAGGGAGGGGGGCGAGGGGGGCTGACTATGGGCTAGGCAGCAGTACGTATCCAGTACCCTGGTACACATTTTGAGCTATGCACACACTTGGATTGAGCCTGCAGAAGCTTGAGCCTTGCCTGTATAGACTCGGGCTGCAAGGGCTCGATTGAACCTGTAAAGGGTTGGGTATTTAGGTATCTGAAGGTCATCGATCCCCACTTGATTTTCTAGGTATCTGAAGGCATTTGAAGGCAGTTAGATGATCTCTTTCTGATCTTGTATGATCCATGGCGCATGTTGCCTCGTGGGACCCGCACAGCCTGAACGATCTACTGTAGAGCTTTTTGTTGGGTTGAATCTGAACCATGCAGATCCTGCACAACTTCTCACAACGGCAGGTGAAGGAACTAGATGATATATCTGTAGATAGATAGATAGATCATCATCTGTCGGAGGTGTAAAATACTTTGAGACCCTACTGCTGCATGTTTTCGCGGGTATACTTGAGAGATTTGTCACCAAAACAGCTATTAATACGATTTATTTATATTTGTGAAAAACGTTCATGTATCATCGGCTAATCATGTACTTGGTATCGTATATATCTATGATATAATATCGGCGAAGCATGGGAAACACGGGCGTGATTCAAGCGCTTCCTACACAAGATGGCCGGGGCTCCGCTCTTGCGCGATGTGGGCGTTAAACAATATCTTGGGGAGACACTGGACATTGCAGCACCTACACCATTCGGCGTACCGACTTGAGAGGTTGTCGACACCTCCTGGTGTTTGCTAGATTGCTCAATGCCTTCAAAATGTTTTTTTACGCTTACATTGTGCAAGGGGGGGGTCCCGGCCATCTGTGTACTGGTAGTGTGTGTCTGCAGGCTTCGTGTGCGGCGGTCATGCGTACCCCTTCTCGGCTATTGAGAGCGTGGGTCTCTCCCTCTATCAATGGCTGCCTAATTTTTCTCGCGCTCTCGTCCTTTTCAAGTGTTTTTTTGTTATGGCGCTTACACTGAACGAAGTTTGATGGATATCGACAATGTTTATTTTTTATTTCAATACGATACCGATAAAGACGAGACCTAAGATTGAGCTGGGTAGATACGAACCCGATATTCGATACCTGGCAAATGGAAAGTCTTCGTTCCACTCTTGAGTTAAGAATTGAAAGTTCGGGGATGCCAGGCGATGGGAGGGCCAAACGAGTTTTAGACGATGTTTCGAAAATCGACACATATTTGGAGTACATCGAAACTTGCGATACCAAAACTCTCACAAATCGAATGACACCGCTTTCTCCCCCGCCCCATACGACTACGGCCATGCGTGACATGAGTGTACCCCTGCCCCCTACCCCCACATCTCTCTCTTGCTCTCTCTTTCTCCTTCTACCTCTCTCGCTCCTTCTCTTTCTACATCTCCCTCCCCTTTGCTCCCTCTCTTTTCCTTTCTCTGTCTTTTCCTCTCTCTCTTTCTCTCCTCCCGTAATAGGGACTATCTCGTGCTCGTGGAGAAGCCGATCGCGCCGCCGTAACAAAAACTCCGAAAGCTTGCTGAGCTGTGCTGTATGTGCTCAGCTCTCACGCTGTAATACAAGGTTCGGAGCGCGCAGCACGCGATGACCGGGCCAAGCGCAAGCCCCCGGAGTCAAAAGACGATGCGATGGTTAACGGCACTATTGCCCCTCAACGGACGTCCGCCAAGGATAGCCATCAAGGACAAACATCAAGGAAAACCGTCGAGGACAGACGTCGAGGACGAACACCAAGGAAACCTCCACCCTATGTGGAGTATATTGAGTCAAAAGAGGCCTTGACGGTCGTAACTACTGCAGACCGTCAACTGGCATGTTTTTCTTGGAATGCATTGATAGAGCTGTACCGCCGTGTGGTGGGCCGGGTTAGATTGTAGTAGACGGTGGGGTACCGACCGTCCATGTTTAATAGATACCTGGTATGTTTTTTTTTCATGGTTCTGCAATGTTACGCCGTCCATTGCCGATCCACCATCAACGTACGAGGGGTTCAACGGGTATAATATCGAGTAGGGCTACCTACGTTGCACTGCCGTACGAGTACAGTCCGAGTAATATACCGTATGGTACTACGATTATAGGTTCAGCGGATGCAGCAGTGAGTAGGGCCTACGTCCCGAACTGCGGAACGAGTACGGTACTACGACGGTAGGTACCTGTTAATAGCACCAGGTAAAAGTTTGCTCCCTTTTATGGAGAGCTCTTGTCCCTAACGTAAAAGCAGTATGTGTCTCCCCAAAATGTATTGCGTCCATTTATCACAGCTGGAAACGGAACTGGTATACTGGCGGAATCGCCACCCCGTCGTGCCGTTCGTGTTGTCCTATATCATAGCAGGTATATTTTGAAGTTGCTTATACTTCGTACCAGGTATATGATTATTATGTATATGCGATATACACTGCCGGTCCTCTCATGATAGGGCGTGCCATAAGAAAACCCCGACGAGGAATCCAGTCGACACGTGCGATACACGGTACATAGACTTGCACCTCATTTGTTGTCGGAGGCTTTTCACGTGAAGAGCTGTACACTGCTTGTACTGGTTGTACCTCTCACGCAAACACTGCTTTTAGTTTTGAGATAAAATGATCACGATAACCAATCCCGTGGTCTAAATGTGTGTCATTATGTATATCACGAAATATATACACATATTCTATAAATCCACGAAATATATCACACTTATACTGTGGCGATATACTGTTGTATTGCAACGATATTGGGTACTGCAGGTGCTAGCAGTACTTCATCAGTCGGTGAGCCCCGTCAGGCAGAAATGTTTCGTCCAAAATATGCTACCCCCATATGACACGCCTCATGCGTCTCATTACTTTTGTTAGTGGGTGAGCTCGCGCGAGTCCCACACTACCCCGGGGGAGTCACCGCACCTGCCCCTCTCGGGGGTCAGGTCGGGTCAACGTGCCTACGCCCCCGGGATAACAGCAGCTTGTTTTGATGTTGCAACGGGAACTAAGGGTTTAATTTACACACGACACGAAATTGGAACGTAGAAGTGTGGTATTTTTACCATTCCGCCGGGAGATTAAAAAAAAGAGCCTCATTACTGGGGACGTGAGCATTTGGGGAGCGGTTATGCTACAATCGGTGTGGAACGCGCCTTTTCTCGACCTGTGGGCCAGTATCCTGGTTTTCCGTTGGAGGGGCCGGTACTACTGCTGCTGTAGCTTCCAATCGCTGCTGCAGCACAACAGTACCCCGCACACCTGATAAGGAACAGGAAAAAGCTCGTCCAGGCTGTTTTAAAAAAAACAAATTAGGTGCGTCCTACACTGCTGTAAGTTCAGTGTAATGTCTTCCCAAATTCTCAGTTTGTAGAACTGAGTCTCTGTTCTGGTAAATGCAAATCTGTCTGTCTGTCTGTCCGCAAGGCTTGAATTTTCGAACACTTTCCAATGGCCGATATATAAGCTCGTTACAGATGATATTCGTACGGCATATTTCGACCCTCACGGACCTTATATACTGAAACATACCATACCACCAGGCAAATTTAGCCATAAAATGCATCCACGACACCGTACTACCATGGTACCATACCGCAAACGTACCATGCCATATTCTGTGTTTTTCCACCACCATACCGTCAGCACATACCATACCACATACATGGTGTTTTTCCCATATACCATACCACCAACATATAATGAATTTTTCCCGTACCATATCTTCAACGAATACCATATCACATGGTGTTTTTCCCATATACCATACCAACATACCCCATATCCCATACCACCGTGCGGGTTTGGGAGTTGGCTCGGACGCTTGGGTCCTACGAGTTCACACCGCACGTCTCTCCGCCGCCAGACCAAAGAAAGGCAGTCAGAGTTCACTCGGACGCTTGGATTCTACGCTTAGTGCAGCGCATTGGCTGCTGGTGTGCACAAAATGGATGAAAAAAGATCTACGAGTACTACTGTATCCGTCTCGAATGGGGAAATTGGAGTCTTTTTCAGGTTTGGGAGGATACTGTAGGACGCCGCCGGCAAGCTCTTGCCCCCTAGAACATGCATCCACACCTCATTTCTTCGATCCCGTCATCTATAATAGTTGATCGTGCCCGCCACCGAGCGGGTTGGCCATGGGCTGAGTCTTTGTCGAGATCGAGAGTCTATCGTTGCACGAGCTGGAAGAAAACTTCCGTGTACTTCGCGTTTCCATTCGCATACTATTATAGCAGGTATTTTACAGTACAACAGCATTGGGTTGCTTCTTGCGGCACAGCAAAATTATCGACGAGTGCTACTGTGTCTCTCGAATGGCAAAAAATGTTTTTTTTTATGGTCTGGGAGGATACCGTAGGACACCGCCGGCAAGCTCTTGCCCCCTAGAACATGCGTCCACCTCATTTCTTCGAGCCCATCATCTATACAGTTGGTCTTGCCCGCCACGGAGCGGTTTGGCCGTGGGCTGAGTCTATCGTCGCACGAGCTGAAAGAAAACTTGTTTGTGTACTTGGTGCTCGTGCCCCGGGGAGGGCGCGGGCCGTCGCTCGCCTCGTTAGCTGCCCTCTGGTGTTCGTTGACACTTGTGCGCTATTCGACTTCAAAACCCCCCCGCTATTCCTCGATTGATGAGGCAATTTTTTCACGAAATTCTATTCAAATCATCATATATTTTCTCCTATTCGAATATCATGAAAAAGGTTTATCGCTGACACGGGCTCATGTGTCCAATACCTGGTATTATTTATTATGGTACGGCCACGAGTATAGTGTTGATTACTTTGCAACCGTCGTGCGTACAAACGCAGTATACATGTAAAAAAACAAGAAACCCCGCCATAGACCGCTGCTGCTGCTGTGTGTCACCAATGGGAAATACAATCACGATAAATCTGTCACTTTCATCATTCCCACTCTTCCAGTATAATAATGTTTCGGGGGACCATATTAAATAGGACCTACGATGAACACCAAATCCTAGAAGTTTCCCTATTTTTACCAACAATAACTGGTATTATTTAATATCCACCTGTGGATGGTCCCAAGTAATAATAATAGTAGGCTGTAAAAGAGTCTGGTGCATTATCACTACTCAGTAGTCTAGCAGCACAAAAAAAACTAATTCGCATCAACTTCAAGACGAAAAGTAGTTCGCTTTTACTTTCGAATCCTCTGTGGAGTACAGACATACATGTAGTTTGTTCGTCTGTCGATCACTTTGTTACTCTCGTATATTTCGTCCGCCCGATTTAAGAAAATAGCTGTAGGATCAAAACGCGCCATTCGCTAGCCTGCCGACAAAGATCACGAACATCGCCTCCTGCGCTATGGGGCCACCCCTGCAATCTCACCGGTAGGTGTGTGCATACTGCGTTTTTCATATATAAGAGCAGAAGAGGCCAAGAACATGTACGATTATCTTAGTGAGACTCACCAACGAACACGTACGTACGTACTCATGTGCTGGTACGTCAAGATCTGCTGCAACATCTACAGGGAGTGTTTCAAACAATTTTCAGTGTCTCGGTGTGCCTGTCACGTTTAAGTTGTTGAGCCGCGTGGGCTTTTCTTAGAGGCGAGGGGAGACATTCTGCGATATATACCTGGTATGCAGATATCGGCGGACGTACCTTCCCGTATACATGACCGTCGTGACCAGGCAAACCACAACTCATTGATGGCTGTTGGGCGATGGGGCGTCCTGCTCCCGCCGTGTTATCGTACTGCTGTACTGGCATATCACTCTGTCCCGTGACATAGTGACCGTATTTTACAATAAGGCGCGCGAGCGCGAAGCGCGAGCCTCTTGTTCTTGGTTTTCCGAGGAAGAACAGCAGGCGTTCAGTCTGAGAGTCAAACCCCGCCTGCTGGGGTGCCGTCCTGCGTCTCTGCCGCTACCGACTGGTCTCTTTCCACACTCGCACCAACTCCAACTGCGACTGCACGAAAAAAAGACAAGCAAACTGAGAACAGCGCTCGAATTGCTTTTCGTCGAAGGCAATAATTTTCTTTTTTTGCCCCTGTAAATATCAGTTTTCTTTTACACCACAGTAATACGTACCTGGTAGTACTACTGGTGGTACTACTGATGTATTACTAAATGTGTGATATACCAAGACACACTTTTCAAGAAGCAAAAACATCAGTCACCAATGATGTAATTGTTGTGTTTTTGGCGTTCCACACATTCATCCGGCTATCATCGTGCTCCAGTCCGCAGTCGTCATGATAATATAAGGACACTCGTACGTAGCAATGATCTTTGATTATATACAGACAGCTCGATGCCCAATTTATAACTTCATTATATAGTATTGCGTCTAATAATACCAACTTGTTTAAAACATATAAATATACCACGTACCAAGTTCGAACCTCACGTATTTTAAAACCAACTTCTGCAAGCTCCCTTCGTGCAACGTGAAAAAAAATGTACCTCTCACATACTTTTAATACTCCGAATTCATCTTTTGCAAGCTGCCTTCGTGCTACGTTTCAAGATCTTGTGTTTTGCGACGCCATCTTCGATACACGCATGTATTTCTGCCCTCCTGCGCTTTGAACATCCGGTCCTCGTCATCTAGCGCCGCTTGATCCGCAGTCCATCGAAATAAGAGTCTTTTAAGCTACCGAGGGTTCACGTGTTCCTCTCTATCGTCTTCTGCATGCGCCGCGCTTTGGACTATATGCAGAACAAGCAGTACCTTCCCCTTTAGCTCTGCAACAACACCCAATTTCCAAATCATCCTCCCTATTATCTTCTTCTACCGCAGCACACTGCTCTACACACAATTATGCACGCTTGACACGAGAAGGTATCTCCCCTGAACAAAGCTTGTTTGTCCCGCCGCGTTGTTGGTAGAGATCGTACTTTTTGCCGTTACATAAAAATAGATCCCGCCGCAATTTCTATTCACGGCTACTCGTACAGCAACCGTCCTCACCTCTCGTATAGAGAGGATGAGGAGCGACGCTTGCTACACCGCGTTGTTAGTAACCCGTGACGATAAGATGAGTTTCAGCGCGAAGGCCTTATCCCGAGCAAGGACAGCTCAACTGCATACAGCAGAAGAAGGAAGAAGCCTGCCTGCAGCGCCTGTGGTGAGACAACACAAACCGCCTATTGCCGCAACGCGGAGACTCACGAACGAACTGGTGGGTAGAACAGTTTGACCGAAACCTGACTAAACCTCCAACAGGGCGCGAAGTCGGCCAATGGGTTGGCCGCGTCTGTCTGCCTGACTCGCAACTACCAGCCCGGCCGCGCGAGACGACTTTTTTAAGTCCCGTGTTGTTCGCATAATTAGTCCTACACCCATTTATCTCTATTTCACCGAGTATACTCGGAGTATAGAGTAATTTTCGTACTCCGAGTACTCCGAGTATTAGAGTACTGATGGCCTAAATACTCGGAGTACTGGGATCATGAACAGTACTTGAGGTCGAGCACAAACAGTATCCGGACTACAAGCATCTAAATTGCTCGGAGTACGCCGAGTATCGCGAGTATTGAACTCAGGAGTACTTCACCCTCCGAGTAAAATACTTCGAGTAATACTCTAACCCGGAGTACCTTGGAGTATAAAAGCCTGAAATACTCCGAGTGTTACTCGTACCTCGGAATATGACACCCTGAAATACTTCGAGTATTGAAGTATAAGGGATCAACTCGTGCACCGGGTACGCTTGGGTGATGCGTGGGTGGGGCTTGCACTGAGGCGGAGAGCCTTGCTCACGGAGAGCGGTGGATCGGGAGCATTCGCGCCATAAGGCGTTGGAAGGAGAGAAGA
>JBBMHQ010095561.1:0-10330 GCA_037834295.1 Postelsia palmaeformis | reverse complement strand
CGTAACCGCCCTCGGCCATAACACCGTCTCTACTCCGAAAAGCATAGGGGAGCTTTCCGTGGACCCCTCGGTGACTCCAAAAACCCTGGAAGGTCGTCTGCTAGACATCGGGCCCAGTTTTTTTATGATCGGCCTGGTCCCGGGTTCTCCCCACCAGCTGTAGTCCCAAACACCACCCGACGGGTCAGCCACTCACTGGCCGTCCGCTGTACGGCCTCCGCGAAGAGGAGGCGGCGTTTGCGGTTGGTCGTCTTAACGCTCTTGAACTGTGCTTTCTTGAGGGTCTTGGCGTACTACATGAGGTGGTCGGTGCGTTGTCGGCGCTGGAAACCAATGATCCGCAGGAATAATTTATGATGTGCCGTTTGGAGCTCGGCGAAGTGCTTCTGGCCAAGAGTCCACGCCACACACCCGTACAGGAAGGTCTCCATCACCTCGGCCTTCAGCATGCGCACTTTTGGAGTGATAGGGGCATCTTTCGTCTCGTACAACTCCCGTTTGAACCGACTGTAGCATGCCCATGCGAGTCGGATCCGACGCGTGATCTCTAGCATCAGCGCTTGCGACGACAGGACCGCCCAGGTACAAGAACTGTGAAAAGCAAGCATACACATGTCATCTTACTGGATACGACAGACACGACGTACATATTCTAGCGTGCGTTGAAAAACAGAAACATCGAAAGGAACAAAAGAACAAACCGAATCGGAGTGTTACCCTTGGGCCTCTCATAAAAACTGGTTCGCCCACACTGCACCATATATTTTCTGTCTGCAACGGTATAGTAGTAGTACTACACTGCAGTTGTATGCATACGCAAGCTACTGTCAGAGAGTACAAACTGACTAATGACTAGACACGACGGATTTTTCCCGCTCGGTCTGCTTCTCTATTGCTAGCTCGGGTGCAATTGTAAGGGGCTGTTGGTGTGCCGTGAGTTCCGACGGTCACAATCAGCAGTTTCATCGTGTCTGGTTGATGAGGTCTGACCTAATCCGAACAGCACACGAACTCAAACGTCAACTTTTTTGTTCTAAAACACAGTAAAAATGGACGATTGCATTCATGTTGTCCGACGCGAGGCGACAAAGGGAGACAATGCTGAACTCTTCCCGCGATAAAAGTGAAGGCACGCACTGTGGTGGGGGAGGGGTGGGAGGAGTCATTGCTATGTGACCTTATGGGAGGAGTTGAGCCACGAAAAGGGAGGGAGATGGAGAGAACCCAGCTGCAACGGTCGTGAAAGTACGAGTCTGCCCTGAAAGATCTGTAGTAGCGATCTACTCTATCTGTGCCACACACAGCTCACCGCGGTAATAATGTAGTACCAGCCCCCAAAATGAAACGAGGAGGCCGGCCCAGACTAGATTCCTCAGCTAGTTGGTATTTGACGAAGAAAAGGTGTGCTCCACGCTACCAGCCACTTCCCCAGTCCTTCTTCTCCCGGTGAGCTGAGCACTGGGCTGAGTTTATGTTATAAGGACTAACCTAGGCTGGGAACTCCAAGTATATGGCTGCGTTTGGTAGTAAGGATTGCCCTTGGCTGGGTAATTGATCGATATTTTACCCCTATTTACGTCAATAGGTGACACCTTCGCATTATACTTGACGCCATCGAGGATGCGGGTTCGAGCTTGACTTCGAATGTTCCTCTTATAGAAAGAAGTGCTTGCTGCGCTTGTGTGTATCCTTAACAATTCCTGCTTTGCCCAGGTCTTGGAACGGAGCGGGTAGTTTCACGTACGGTCGTATATTTACGGTTCCGTTACGTACAAAATACCCCGCCGTTCAGAGGAGGGAGGAGGGGCTGGGGTACTCATTGACTGCCTGCCTTAGTCACTTGATCATTGGCGATGCACTCCCGTTAGAGACAGAGCACCATTCCCTCTCGTTAAAGAAGCACCTCCAACACTGAAGGTGTGGGGCGTACTCATGTGTTGCATGCCTTAGTCATATGACCATTGATCATGCATCCCTCTCGACACGGAGCACCGCTCCTACTCCTGATAGAGACACCTCCAACATTTGGGCGTTCACTACATTGTTTCTACATATTGCATAAAAGCTTTTTGCTAGACGCAAAGGGGGGGGGCGTACAGTAGTTCTTTGACAATTGAGGAAATGATCAATGCTAGCATAGGGGGAGTGCTACAAGAAGGGTCATCCCTATATACCCCAGTAGGTATATATACGAGACACTTTCTTGACAGTTTCTTGTGGGGCTCTTTCTCATGAGAGGTCCAATATTACGAGTATCATACATTATAGATACCCTGTACTGGTATAAAATAGTGAAATTTTTCGTGTATGGCAGGTACTGTTTTTATAATATCACAGGTGTGATGAAGGTAACAACGTATCACACTACAGTAGGGTGATGGGAGGATAATATAACACCCCTTCCCGGAGATGAAATTCGGAGGCTATTTCCTCCAATATAAAGAGGGGGGGGGGCACACACACGGAAGTTGCGGCTTTTGGGAAGACCTCATCGAGAGTTCTGCATAGATACATCGCTCTAGGTTGTAAACGTTGTGTGTGTGCTATCTCGTTCATTCTTCCTACCCGTCGACAATGCATCCAGCACACCCAGTGTTCGTGCCATTTCTTCAATCCTAGAGAGGAGATACAAAAAGTTCAACACCGAGGACGACGGTGAGTTCAAGAATTTCCACACGCTCACGTTAGCGGAAGGGCAACAGCGTACTAAATAACACTGCGGCAGGTCCTCTGAACTTCGCAAACGTTGACGGAGAACTAATGCTGACGTCAACCTCGGTCTCCGCGTACACACTCTCCTGACAGGTCAACCCCGGGCTTCCCCTTTTTGCTGGACGGAAGGCCCATCAGATTCGGGACCAAGACGCAGACACCGACTGCATGATCTGTTCGATATATAAAGGATAGACCGCTGATGAGCTACTCAGTCAGCAAAGCGGAAATACGACGTCTGGCGGGACTCGACCCCCGAACTTCTTTTGTTCGAAAATGAAAGGAAAGGATAGGCCCCTGAGCTACGTATTCAGCGCTGACTACGTAGCTCATTGGTCAGTGGTGAGTGGCGATTGGTCTATCCTTTCTATACGCGAACAAAAGAAGTCCGGGGTTCGAGACCTGCCAGGCGTCGTATGTCCGCGTCTTCTGCCGTGGGTAGAAAACGGAAAAGCAGGTGGAGAAAACGGCAATGAAAGAACGCTCGACTAGAGAGTCGAAAGTGGAGCGGACCCCTTGATTGAGTGAAGTAACACACGAGCAGGGAGGCGGACTGAAGGAAGGAGAGGTTAGGCGCTGATTAGCTGATTAGGGCCTTGGTCTACCCCGGAGGATGTTATCGGCGGGAGGCCCTATTGAGCCCAAAGTACTTATTTGGTCCGAAATATAAAGGAGAGACCACTGAGCTATACTCAGTCAGCGCTGACTGAGTATCTCAGTGGTTTATCCTTTATAAATCGAGCACGATCAACAGTGGAGGAGGAGTATTTAGTGACAACCAACTTTCAGAGCGAACGAGGCCACGACTCAGAATATTTACGTCAACATGATCCTGAACAGACAGGCTCAAGATACAGGTCCGCAATCCCGTGCACACGCCAAGGCACGCATCGGAGCTACGAACAAGCTTCACGTCGCGGTTGAATCGCCGGCTCCAGGATCCCCAACATGCATGGCAGGGAGGACCCGCCGTGTGGGTGAGTACAACCGAGAAACCGTTGAATACGAGGGGTGATGTATCTCTACAATAGTATTCGTAGTCTATAATACCAGCTGTAGAAGCGCTGCCAGTTCCCCTGTGTTCCTTTGTTCCTGTGTTCTTTCGTTCGTGGGCGGCAGCAACACTGGGAGACCGTTCGATGATAACTCTATTGTAAAATGGACGGAGTCACTGTTCTAGATTAGTGCTAACATCTTCAATTCTTGGTCGACTATCTGACTGGGAAATTGCTCGCATTTGATTATAGTCCTGTAGGCTAGAGCCAAGTAGGTAAACCTGCGTAGAACTGGCAGGTTGTACGGGGTGGGCAGAGACGTAGCACACTACTATATTGTAGTTGTTTTATCTATTTCTAGGTCCACTGACTGATCGCTGGGGTATTGTTTTCGCATCTTATCTGGTAGCCTGGTAGCCTGGTAGCGTACGTGGGCGTGCCTAGATAGACTACACTCACATTATCGCCGTTCATACACGGGCCTCAATAATAGATTGTTCAGCTGTTGCCTAAGCGTTGGAGCATCTCCCCTTTGCAGCAAAGCCCATTCATTGTTATGCAGGTCTTCAAGATTGCGGAGAATCGAGGTCAGTATCAATCTCATTCGTAAGGTGAGTAAGTGAGTTCGTCAAAGAACTACTACTGTAAATCATTCGGTGTCGAATAACAAGTTTGACGACGTGTACTTCGCCATTATAGCAGTACCCAGTAGCCTACCGAGTCGTTGGTTGGTAACACAGTCGCCTTGATCAATGCTCGGTAGAATAAAGTGCTACTGAAGCATGAACAAAGAACACGTATAATTACGCGGTAAATCTGAACGTAGAAACCTGGCACGTACTACAGAAATGCGGCGAGATACGAATAGGAACATAATAACCAGCTCAACATAACAAAAGACATGCGGGGCATCTACTGTACCATTAATAGAAGCTGTTTAGAGTTTGGAGAGCACATTTTGAGATTTGAGAACACGCATTACATCAATCAACAGTATATACTTATGTACTAGGGAATAAAAAGCCCTCCCGCCCCGACGGCGGTCGGGCCAGGTTGCTGTAGACAGTATAGGAGCTATAATAGGTGAGCCGATACATAGTATGGACATTAATTGTGGCCCCGTGCTTTGAATTCATGAAAATCACTCTGTAAGTCGCTTTATGAGGACCTCAATGAGCGTTAAAATTATGAATTGTGCAATATTTATATGGTGTGCTTGCTCCCTCTCTGGAATGTCACACCGCAACTTTATTAGTCGTTGGTTGCAGCAGTACGATGCAATACAATCTGCGGGTATTACGATATGCACACAGCAGAGGGGCCACACTCGGAGTATCGACTGTTGACGTATCGAGCAAATTTCGTACTCTGAATGCTGAGAGTATACGGGTGCTTGCGGTCTGAACATTGCGAGTGACTGGGAGTGTGAGCAATATTCAACTTCAAACATCGAAATAGTGCCTAAATGTTGCGAGTAAGTGCGACTGTGAGTAGTACTAAAGATCCAAATGCCACGGGTGCAAGGAGTGCCCGCAGGATCGGACGCCGAAATATCCCAGTGAATGGTCGGCAGTATTATCGCTTCAATCGAGAGGATGAGTTGAGTTAAATCGGGGTATCAGATCAGAGGTCAGACGACCTTGCTGGTAGGATGGTGAAATGAAAACGATGTCGAACTTACTTCACCACAAAGACGAGGATGATGTGGAGATGGCAGCGGTGGGGGTGTCGGAAAATATAAATGCCGCACGATACGTATCCGCACGAAGAAAGGCTGTGATTAAGGTGGTCACCGACAGAAGAGTGTGCTGGATTGGGTCGTCCTTAGCAAAGGCCAGACGATGCTCGTATAATATATCAATATAGGAAGATACAGATGGATGTTGGCTCGACGAAGTGTACGCACGGATGATAATTACCACGGTAATGGATACGGGCGCGTTTCATATGAACGGACGATGATCGCTATTTCGGTGGGATACACGATACCTACGAAGTTGGGGAGGAACGTGGTACGATACGAACGAAAGCCAAGGACAAGCCAGTGTAGCAGTAAACGCTGACGTGACGTTCACCTTCGCTTTAGAAGATCCTCTTATCGTCAACGGCATACTTGCTTGGTTATAGAGGTGGACGCACTGATCAGGCGACAGGAGAACGATGAAAATGGGAGGCTACAATAAATAATGCGGTGGGTTTTCGATATGTAACGGCAAAGTGCGGCGGAACTGAACCTTTATACGGGAGGTGAAGTCGGTTGGTTAGCTGTTAGCTGTGAATAGTAAACAATGCGGCGGGTTTTCGATATTTAACGGCAAAGTGTGGTGGAAGTGAAGCTTCAAACGATCTCCACCAATAACGCGGCGGGTCAGACAAGCTTTGTTAGGGAAGATACCTTCTCGTGCCAAGCGTGCATGATCGTGTGTACAGCAGTGTAATGCAGTAGAAGGAGATGGGAAGGATGGTTTGGAAATCGGGTATTGTTGCAGAGCTCTGGAGGGAGGTACTGCTTTGTTGTCTGCGATAGTCCACAGCACGGCGTATGCAGTGTACAAAAGACGACAGAGAGGATTGCGTGAAGCTCTTGGTAGCTAGAAAGACTCTTATTTCGATGGAATTCAGGGGAAGCGGCGGAAGATGATGAGGACCGGATGTTCTAAGCGCAGGAGGGCAGGAACATATGCGTTTTTCGAAGATTACGTCGCAAAGGACAAGATCTTGGAACGTTGCACGAAGACAGCTTATAAAAGGTGGTTTAGGAGTATGTGAGGTAAATATATATTTTAACGTTGCACGAAGGGAGCCTACGAAAGTTGGTTTCGGAGTATGTGAGATATATATTTTTTCAACAAGTTGGTAATAGAAGCGATGCTATGATGAAGTTTTAACTCGGGCATCACGCTGTCTATATATAATTAAGATATTTAAAGTGTATCCTCCCAGAGAACAGTATGTAGCACGTTGAACGCCTGGAAGCGTAGCAATCTTGATTGAGAACAACATTTACAGTGCGTGGTACGTGCGTGGAGCGTCTGGAAGCGCATCGTACTTGACGTTGCTATATAGCTAGCATGGGTTTGCGTTGCCGACCTACCCCCCCATGACTCACTCTCCTTTCATCCGTGTCTTAATCGGCCTGAAAGCGCCATTCGAAGATCTCCAACATATTTATTCTGAGGATGCTTGCAAACGAACTTGCATACCAGCAATTCAAGCGCTTACCCTTCGACTATTATCTCAATTATAGTCGGCCACATTCCTTCATCCTCAACAGAGAGATACTTACAAGCTCTCGTGACAAGCTACGACACAACATAAACTACATTGTAATGCAGTAACAGAGTAGGCGATGCATTTTCATGCCATCGTACTGGCACGGCGCACACATTTCAGAACACACGTTGACAGAAAAAAAAATCCGAAAGAAACAAAGAAAAACGAATCGAAAAAAACTGAATATTATAAACTACCAGGTAGGTATCGTACAAATAGAAGTATTAATACAACACAGCAGAAATATTAATATTATTAGTATGTACTGCTGTTTTTGGGATATGAGTGCGATTGGTGTATCACATAATATTTATGTATGTGGATACCTCTTTTATTATGAAGCGCTGGGATTGGCAACCATTCGTGCTGAATACCTGGTTCGTTGATACTATTAATATTAATACTAATATAGTCTTCACTTTCTCTTGTCTTTTTCTTAGAATACCACTACACATTGTCGGATGGCAAGCATTATAATAATACTAATAATACGGCAAGCAGTAATATAATATATCGTACCTCTGGTAAATACTATTACTATTAATATCAATATTAATAGGATATACCTGGTATATTATACCGGTACGTACTGCAGTATGCGCATTTTGAACACCTCCTTCTTTTTCACACCTCCTTTTTCTTGCTCCTCAAGGAAAGGGCTCAAGGCTCAAGAGACGGTACTCGCCTTGTACTTTCAACTCCGTCAGTCTGTCTATAATTTGTTAATATTACCTTTGCCATCCGACAATGTGTAGCATGAGCTTCAACGTTGATCACTCATAACATTCCCGAAAGCAGAGAACCACTCAAACAAGGAAACCTATGCACAAAGTCTAACTTCCTTCTATGTCTACTTCCCGCTAAGCTTTATCTATAATACTTGATAACCAGATAATACTGTTAATGTAGCGGTTTACTTGCTATTTTAGGCATAACTTTAGCACTCATTTTCAGTACAGAGTAATACGCTGAACTTTACTGATGTATATTATTAATAGAGATAGGAGAGTTACCGTGCACGCTGCACCCCTCTCGCACTCTTCTCCTCCCCCGCCTGCTTCGTCTCCCTCTGTGGACTCTGGATGTCGTTGGGGCGGTGAACGGTGAATGGTAAATGGATGGCACCAGGGTATCATCTACCCGCGGAAACGGCGTGGATGGCCGTCTGCGTATTGGCGTGTATGGGGGATGAGGGGCGCTGCAATTCTTCTGTACATCCATCGGTTTGTCAATCATCTATCTATTTTATCTGTATTTGATTCTGCAAATCATCGTCAATCACGGAGGAAGAAGACTATCAACTATTAATAACTGATTCGATGAATGATCAAGAAGTGATTAAATATATCAATATACTGACTACTGTATTGTTCATAATAAATCCCTTCCTTCCGTATCTGCAGCAGTTGTAGTATACACGGTACTCGGATCCGGGGGCGCTCTTTCTCCCCCTTTTCCACCACGTACGAGTACTTGTAGGGCTTTCACAATGAATTGTGCCTTCGTTTCGATTGCGAGAAGAGTTTCAGCTCTCCCTCGTCGACTTGCGTCTACTAATAATTGGTATCATGCGTAAACACACGATTTGAGGCGTTTTTCTGAATGAAGTCGTTTTCAGGCTAAGAATATCGCCCCCCTCGTGGGGGGCTCGAACTCGCGAAATAGACCCCCTCAGTTCTAAGTTAGTGTATCGCACTATCACACTGACTGTGGGTGATAAGATCACACACACCCTGTGACGAATTTCGCGCGATTTTTTCGTCCAAAAAACATACATAAATGCCACAAGGGGGGGCATACACAAACAAACAAAAAATAATGGTGGCTTTGGAATTACGTCGTCGATGATCTTTTCATAAACAGACGCGTCGCGCGACGAATGTATAGAGTCAGTCAGTCTAAACTACAATCCCCGTTGTCGAGAAACCTATCAGCTTTGAAAGTCGTCCGAGGGGGTGTGTTATCTTACCACCCTATTACAGGGGACCATGATAGGAAGTAAGATCCATTGTTGTTAGTAAAAGTAGCGATAAGGCTTTTGTCTATACCGTAGGTCCTATTTAAACCGTTATTTCTGCCCGACGACATCCAGCACAACCAGTGTCCGTGCCGATTCTTCAATCCTAGAAGAGATGCAAGTTCTATGGTCACAAAGCTACACCACAGAGATACTACGTTGCCACGTATACAAGAAAAATCAACAATAAGGGTGACAGACTCGGTGCGTGGGTTTCCTTTGGTTTCGGGGGGGTTTTTTCGGGAAAGTTATAAGTGATCAATGTTGAGGATCATGCTGCACATTATCGGATGGCAAAAGGAATAATAATAATCATATTAATAATAGGAGTAGACATAGAAGGAAGTTAGACTTTGTGCCCAGGTTTCCTTTGTTTGAGTGGTTTTCCACTTTCGGGAATGTTATGAGTGATCAACGTTGAAGCTCATGCTACACATTGCCGGATGGCAAAGATAATACTCTTAATAGGAGAAACAAACTGTCGTGCCCCCCCCCCGCCCGCAGGCCATGTAACAAGCACTTGGAAAAAAGAAAGAAAAATAACTAGCTGGAAAAAAAAAGGATGGGAGACAAAAACACACCACTGTTATTACTTGTATGCAAAGTAGGACACATAACCAATCGAAAATAACGAAGGGAAATAACAAACAGGCAACTGAAGCGCAAAGCCCCGCCCTCCAGGTAGCGGCAGAGGTTTGTCGTACAAGGGGCACAGCCAGGTTCTCCCTGCTAGTCCGCCTGGTACCTTGCTACCCTAACTGCCGTATCCGCCCTGCATTCGTCAACCATGCCCAGCCCCTTGGCGTCAGGCAGTACGAAACAAGCAAAGCAGGCTCGTCATCGACCCACGCCATACGACTCCTGCAATACTTACCAATCGTAAAAAGGGACAAAAAGGATAAAACTGAAAATCACAGAGAATCAGCGCATGAAGGGAAGAAAGAAAATAAAACAAATATATATATAACTGGAGAATAAAATAGAAGAGAAGGCAAAGGAGGGCCACGTTCGAACCAGCTGCACCAGCTGGTGGGACGAGTAGTACAGCAGTCGTGTTCTACTTTCTAGTCAGCCTGGTGCCTTGCTACCCTGTCTGCCATCTCTTTGCTACTTTCGTCCACCGCAGTTTCCCTTCTACTCCTTCTGTTCCCCTCCCTCTCCGCATTCCTATGGTCTGGTTTTCCGCCCTTCCTCTTGTTGCCCCCCCCCTCCTCATTCCCTTGAACGACACCCACGGCGGATGCGCGGCGCTGCCTACTCATCTCAGCCTCAGCCTCGTGTCACCTCACCATGAACCGTTCGGCTGCTTAAGGGATCCCCCGATACCACTTCC
>JBBMHQ010095550.1:0-10332 GCA_037834295.1 Postelsia palmaeformis | reverse complement strand
TGTTAATAGTCCGTGCTTGGAAAAGAGCAGGTGTTTACGACCCAAGTTGCTTCTTCATAATAGCTCTTCATATCTACAGTTTCCAAGTGTTTCAACAGGGACCCGACTTGAGGTCCTGCAGCAGCCGAACAAGAAAAGGAATGGAGTACACAAACAATCCTCAGCTGAACGTGAACACTTAATATATATAAATATGTGTGGACAGCGGAAGCAGCAGTCGACGAAATGAGGGGACGATCCTGATGAGGTGTGTGCTGTCGAGTGCGCTATTATAAAACGACTGTCCTAGACTGCGACGAACCACTGGCGGTGTGTTTTTGTAAACTTCAAGTTACGACCCCGCAGCTCAAGAAGTTATACAGGAGACTTCAAATATCGCGATGTTTCATTCACGCTCGAGAGTCTCTTGATTGTATAATATGGTGTGCCACTGGCCAAAGAGGTCTTTCAATCACCGTATTTTATAAAATCCTAAATAACGGCAGGATATTTTGTGAAAATTCGAAAAATAGATCCTGTTGCGATATCCAAAATATGTTTTGAAGGACTTTGTAAATGTCCGCGGAACGCGCGCCTACCTACCAACCACAAGTGTCCTGAAAGATCATCCGTGGCCTCTGCAGCCGCTGTTCATAAAAGAGGTAACCTCTCATTTTTACCTGAAGAACTCGAAGTTAACTGCACGATAACCAACTTGCTTCGACACACAAATCATTTGCTCAAGACCACAAGTAAGTAAGACCAGGCGTAGAACGTGTGGGAGCTTGTTCCAGGTGCGAGCGCTGGTGACCGCTTCAACATCGATCGGTATTTCGCAGTAAAATAGTTGTACAATATCAGGTGCTAGGCGTGACGTGTCAGGTGAAAGGCGTGACGTGTTGAGGTACGGATAAGACCACGACGAAACCCTTCCTCCACCAGACAACCTGGTTACGTTATTGTTTTATCCTACCGGCTATAACGGATTGACGACTTTAAAGGGACGCTGGCACCCTCAAAACTCCATTCCCTGAGCCCTTCGTGACCAAGTTTTTTGAGATTTGGACTCACGTTATTATTTGGCAAGACTCGCAACTCGCAATCCCGCAATTCTAAAAACTTGCTATTATTGCGTTTAAAGCGTCGGTTGATTGGTGTCAACATTATTTTGAAAGCGTCGCTGGAAACGCCCCTGACCACCAATCAGCCCACGTCAAAACAGCAGCGTGTTCAACTAGCGATGTGTGTTATCTGTTTTGATGAACCACATGGACATTATTAAAGTTCTACCGGAAACCCGGGAATCAGGGGAGCCGCTTGGGTGCCAGCGTTCCCGGAAAACCTTAATGACATACCAGGTACGTTATAATGATACCCTGGACTGGGAAGTCGTTCGATATTTTTTACCTCTCTATACCTCAGTATCCGGTGGGTAATACTATCACATTTGTCATCGACGGCAGGACACGGCGTCGAACCTCTCGTCGAACGTTCTTTTCCTGAAACGCTCGCGCGTGTTCCCCAAAAAAACAGTTCTCCCTCGTTCGCCAGGCATACATACAAAGCGAATCGGACAGCGAACGCCCGTTCACGGTACCGGCGCCCCGAAGATCCCGCCATTAGAGGAGGGGAGAGCGCCATACCGTGAGATTATCATGGGTTAAATAATCGATCGATATGTTCCCCCTACAGCTCAATACCTGTACCTGCTGCCATCACAACCTGGTATATGTAGAAGTGCACATGAACCAGATGACACAAAACCTAGCGGTAATAGTAAGTACGATCTCGTATTATTGGTCTAGCTGGTATACTGTAACCAGGTACTGCTTCGGTACGAGAAAACGGCAAGATAGGGTATACGTATGTACAGCAGTACTCGTACGATATACAGTAGGATGTGTCTCTGTCAGATTCGGATTATATTTCGCCACACGGACTGCTCTAGATATCATCGTACGTAAATGTCCACCTTTATTCCGTGGTACGCCGATCGAAATACCTCAAAGTATATCATTGCTTAAAATGGACGAAATGACGAGAACAATAAAATCGCCCTGGTTTTGGTCTCGGAATGAGTGGAAAAGGAGACGAGTATATTCAGACTGGGGACTGGAGGTATAGCCTCGGGATGAATATGTTCCATGAAAAAAAATATTGACGTCAGTGCCAACACCGTACGATAGGCCACCCCCCTACAGTACGACTGCGCCAATGTGTTTGGAGGTAATTCTTTCATATTTAGAGACAGATTTTTCACATTTGGTAGGAACATGCCTTGCCCCGTTTCAACCATCGTTAGGTTGTGGTATCGGCGAATTCGCGTCGTCAACCGATTTGTTCGGTGTACCAGTTGAGGAAGATTGCTGCTGCTGTAGTGGCGTGTTGGTCGGGGAGTGTGATCCTCACACGTACGTGGGATTTTGGGGACGAGATATATGACGAACGCAACGTGGTCAGAGCATGAAGACGTAGAAGCTACGGCGTGATGCATCGTCGGGCAGTGGAGGAAGTAAAGTAGTAGTGCCAGGAGTAGCGGCGATGTCACGTCGTTGCTGCGTTGTGATAAACATTTAGTTAATCGCAGCGAGCCCTGGCGAACGGCTAGCGCCGCCGACCGAGGAACGCGGCGGCGGGGTTTCCATCTTGCACCCTAGATCAAGGTTGTCCCGAACATATCGCAAAGGTAAATAATGAAATACTTCAGCTTCATTTCTCTACAGTATGCGACACGTAGGTGATGATATGATACATGTTTACTGCAAAATTAGTTTACCCAGGGCTTGCGGTCTTTATCGGCCTCCGATAACGGTAAAATTGCGAAATACTTGATACAACAGTTTACCTTTTTTTTGGCGGCGCCTTACGCA
Organism: Postelsia palmaeformis; assembly: GCA_037834295.1. Lineage (NCBI taxonomy): Eukaryota > Phaeophyceae > Laminariales > Laminariaceae > Postelsia > Postelsia palmaeformis. The sequence goes on along the minus strand of JBBMHQ010095550.1, from coordinate 7,483 downwards.
GTCAGTCAATGGTTGTGGGATTCGCAAGAGGTGAAGATTGTGATAAAAAAAACCCTTCCAACCAATGAAGAAAATATGCTGCTCTCAGGGTGCCTCGTTCCAAACGGGCGTCGAGTTTCAAAAGCGACTACGATATTATGGCGTGGGTTTCGACGGGTTTCGTCTCCGCTGCGGCAATATGCTTTCAACACTCGAAAATAGCAGGGACACTAGAAATACATATAAATATTTCCCCTGCCTGTAAAATCTAGGGTGGGTCACAAATGGGTTGGGGATGAAGAATCTGCGGTCAATTTCTTGAATTCGTATCTCGTTTCGTCACAAAACGCTGGACGGCTAGTGTTTTTTTATGCTCGACGCTGTTTCTTGCACGTCTCGGACAAAAACAGACCTTAAAATGGCCTGATCGAAAAAACAAAAAAACGGAATATTGGCGGCAAGCTGTGGTGCCTGGAACGGCCCAGGTGTCTGCCCCGTACGATTTGTTGCGGAAGCACACCACCGAAACCACCACCCGAAAGCCTACGGGCGCTGAGAATGTACCGTTTAAATGCCTGAAGCTTCGATCTTCCGGAGGCCCGAGGTTTGCTCGGACCGTTAACTTGAAAAACTATACCCCCCTATGGCGGCCGAGCATCGTCGTTTGAGCGTATGCGCCGGGGTGCAAAACACCACTTCTGTAGTATTTACTTCTATCGAAACGGTTCTCAGGAATGTCGTTATATATACACTTTTCTTTTTATGCGCCCATTTTCTTTTCACCCAACAACCCTTTCTTTCGACAACTGAAATCCTGTTTTGCGGGCAATCCAGTCAAAGTCTAAGCACTTTGTGCCCGAAACGGGACTGCACTCCCCAAAAGGTTTAAACGACTCTTCCCGCCTCATCCCCTTTTTTTTCCGAATATCCGCGTCTCTGCAGAAGTAGCGCTTGATTGCGGGAGGCACCCTAACGCAAACTCTGACGTAAAATGCGACGAGGACGGTGGTTTTCTCGCGCGGTTTGTCGAGGTAAGTATTTCACCGAATGACGTCAAGACGACTCTGACTCATATGTCACTCACAAAATATTCAATCTATATGTATGATTCGCTTCCGTGGAGGCTGAAGGCGTCGGCATTGAACGATATTGCTCAAATTGGTATAGGCATTGGCGTTGAAGGTATATTGTTGCAGAAAAAACGGGATATATATGTAGGGAAAAAATCTTTCGTAAAGCTATTAATAGTACGCCCACCGATTGATTTCGGTGGCTTCACCTGTACCACGTAGTAGCTTTTAGGGTGGAATTTGTCTCAAGTCGTTGTGCTCGTTAACTATGTAGGGCGCCGTACTCCTATACAACTCGTGTTGCACGATGCCTCCTTGCATCTCAAAATCAGAGTCCTGCGCCAATGGGGCGGAGGTGCAGACTCTGATCACTACAGCAAGACCTTGGTCTATCGATGCTACCTGGGACTACACTATGATATGTACTGCTGTTGTACAAACAAAAAGTTTGAAAACGGGGTTGAGGGGCAAGAACAACTTGAAAGAAGTGACTACGTAATAGGTCAGCCCGTAATGCCACGAGTGTCTGAAATCTACTTCTTACTGTACCCGGTGTGATTACTACTGTACGAACATAATAAGGTATATAGATGTATGAAGTGTAGACATATACAAATATGTATTTCGATGCCATTTATGACATTTTTCCTATGTTTTCTCTCCCCTTCACGTATTCATAACTCATACCCGTGGGTAACTCAAAGGCTTTTTCCCCTCCTTCTTTCTACGAGTACGGTCCCACCCTCGGACTTTCATGCCGACATTTAATCTACGCTTGCTGTCATTGTCGACTCTAGCCGAGTTGCGCCTACCAACCCTGCTAGGCACTTTCAGCGCAGTGGACTACTTCAGACCTATAATTACAAAATTCTCACGACACGGTTCGATTTGAAGTCCGGGACCAACTCGAGCAGGATTCGAAGTTTTCGTGGCATCGGGGCAACCGACGACGTAGTTGTTGCGCCTCGTTCGGTTTTGACATCGGTTATGTGCGTTTCGGATCTCGTCGAGTCACATGTTATTATACACCATAATTAGACAATCAACAGCAAAGAAAATTACGCCTATTACCTGGGGCCGTATAAAAATAGGACCTACGGTACACTCAAGAACCTGAAGATTCCGATTTGTTTACTAAAACCATTTGGTCCTATTTACCATGGTTCCCCGTAAGAGGAGTTTGCGTGTGTGAGAACATTTCGAAACGACACGCGTGAGCGATGTATTTATATTCTTGGCAGGGTTCCGATGAAAGAGAACGCTCACGCGATAGCATGGTTGGGGGCGAGAGGGGTGTGCCTGCTCTGAAATGTGACCCTGGGACTGAGGTAACCATAAGAGAGGGGCGGAAGTGCATATCTCGGGCGAACACCCAGGTAGATAGGTAACTTAATATGGTGGTAACGTAAAACGGCCTGTAACAATGTGATAAACGATGCAACACCAGAATTTTTTGACCGACCGAGCAATCTCTTCGCTGTCTACGATATAAAACCCACCGTACAACATGATAACCCACTGATACATGGGGCAGAAGAAAGACCGCTCAGTATCCTTATTATCATCACTGTCAACTGATGAACCGTATATACCGAGGCTTTCCGTGGACTTACCAAAGGTCGGGCAGGGAAGTAGTGCTCCTCTCCTGTAGCAGGGAGAAGTGAGAGGAAGGGTGTGGACGTGGACAGGTGTGAGAGGAGAGGGGTGGTAACCTTCTCGCTACCTCGTGATCACGGATGGTATTGCATCGACTAATAATAGATCGTAGGATAAACCACAACGACCTCATGCAACGAAAGTTCTCGGAAGGTAGTCGGCCGCTTCACTAGTTGTGGAATACCAGGTAGGTATCTTACAGATTGGAAACAAGACCCTGCACGTTTGGTCACATGAAGGTTTTCGAAAACTTGTATGCCTGATTCATCTGGATTAATAGTTGTAACGAGCGTATGTGCACACACTACACATATCTTGAAGTACAATTGGTAAGAAATCACCGCTGTGGTATCGCTGATACCTGGTATGTCGTAATAACTCGTTTCTAGACGTAAACTGTGTATGGTACGCGGTCGTTCCTTGGGTAGGATTATATTCCGCGCCATTTATGTTTGACTGAAGTCTTCAAGGTCGTTTCATCGCATCACCTACTACTACTCTACTACTGTTTTAAACGCATCGAGCAGGTATGGTATGGACTGCTGCCGTATAGACGAATTCATCACGGTTGCAAGACACGCCCTCGACGGCTTTTTTTCACGGTATCATACGTGGAACGTCGAGTACAATCGGAATTTTTTTGTCGTTGGCCTAAAAAAAGCTCCCACATACATAAAGAAGTCTGGTCCGTCTGTAGTGACGCGAAGGTGCTGGAGTTTGCTCGTGATGGCTCATAGTTGTTTGAGGCCATCGTCTAGGTTTTTGGTACAAATGAGCTGTCTGCATCCAATGTTGGCTAAGTTGTAGCTTCACACCCCCACACAACAGCCATGAAAAAAATGCATTTTCTGGAAGCGACAGAAAGCCGAAGACGTTATCTTTCCGACGATGCCACTTTTAGCCAGACACATGAGGTTGCAGAAGAGATAAACGTGGAAAGGTACGTTGGAGGTGCTGATCGTCCGACGCACGTGTCTAAGAAACCAGCAAGGTTCGTGCAAAACGCTCTCATGACACGCGGGCCAGATTCCAAGTTCTCCGTGGATACCCACTACGCTACATTATACGAGGAGATCCCGGGGGTAAACTTCCAGCCCTTCTTAGTACAGTATGTTTTGTTGACCCCATGTTTCCCGCATCTTCTCTAAGCTTCAACTAGATATTTTCGGCTGCAACTTTTGATCACGTTGTTGGAAAGCATGGATGTTCGGACTGTGTGGCTGCTGAAAAGTCTACGTGCAAATATATGTATCATACAATAAGGATACATGATGTCCACCAAAATGAAAGTTCCGAAATGAAAACATTGATACACACGATCTAGACACAACGAATGGGTCTCACCTCTGCCCACCGTGAACGACAAAATTTCGGCTACGAGTAGCATCGATGGAGAGCTGTTGTCCTCGGCTTTCTCCAGGCCTGAATCACGGGCATGTCCTTGTGGTAGGACGGTGTGGCTGCTGATTAGTTCACATGCATGCTAATCCCTTAGAGGAAAGAGAAAAGTAAAGGACGAAAAAAAAATAGTTCTTATTGTATACCTTGATACGCGGGGCCGAATGAAGACACGATGGACCTTCGTAGAAGAAAAATCTGATAAAATGATCAAAATAATGTTAGGCCGGGAAGCACGACGCTTCTCACTATCCACCCGAAAAAACGCGAGAAAACGAAAGCGCACACATAAAATGAAATCAATGTGCAAAGTGACCTATTTATAATAGGGCAGCATTGAACGAGGCATATACGAGCAAAAAACTTGCTAAAGTTCCATACTAAAAATACCGTTTTCACCTGCCAAAATACCGAAAAACCCGCCTAGCTTTCCTTTGGGAATTACACTCCCTGTTCGTTGGCCAATTTATGGAAAGAGAAACTTGCTATTTTATTTACTTTTTCAGCCCAGTAACGCCAATGCAAGGTGGTATAAACCAGACCCCCCCTACGACGCCTCACGCTAGACACGCTCTAACTTGTGTAATAGAGGGAGATACAGCGAATACACGGTTGTATTGACAGCAGCAAAGATAAGACTGGCGACACTGGATATTAACCCCGTGTGAAAGCGAAATGGGTGTCGTTTAAAAGTGGGTGCAGGCTTGTGGGGGTTAATTACAAACACAAACAGCAGTCGCCCCAGCTTTTCCATGGGATTCCGGCCGGGCTAGAAGCACTGCCGACCTCTGACGACGTAGATGCGCTGTGCCTAGGGTCTTTTCTGCGCCATCGTGCTTGCCCTAAAGGACCTAGCCGTACAATCGGCTAGTCAGCTACCTGCTGCTGCTGTAAACGTTTTGAATCAAATCTGAGTGCGTTGTGATACGAACGCTTGCCAAATGTTGACAAATATTTAGTATTTCGCTTCAGAAAGCTTTTACTCTTTCTCAGCAAGTTTTGTGGAATTTGGACTTAATTGCTAAATATCGAGTATTTTTCTATTTCAAATAGTTGTTAAAAACGGCAATTACATGGCCGCCGGTACCCATATGGCACACACCACACCACACTATCGTACGCAAAGCCCCCCTGGGAAACCCGTCGTCGAAAAACCAAGGCGGCCATTGTGAAACGGCGGCTCGTCTCTGGGACGGCGAAGAAAGGAGCGATTGTTCAGTCGGGAAATGTTCCGGGCGTTGGCTTGCGGGGAAAACAAAGGTCTGGGCACAGTTTCAGGTCTGGCATAGATGCATAGTCGAAGACCTGAGGGAGTTCCGATCCACCGAAGGATCAGTATAATATCGCCCTTTGATGTTGGAGTTGAGACCGTGCTGTGGTCGATAGCAGAGCAAGAGATGGGGACGTGGCACCGGGAGGTCCTAGAAGCAGCCGAACGGCTCATGGCAACGTAGCACGAGGATCGGGCATATCCTAGTAGACAGCGCTGCGCATTTGGCGTAGGGTGGTACCCAGGGAAATGGGCCGAGGGGGAACAACCGCTGGAGGAGAAGGAGAAAAACCGCGGTGGATGAGGTTCCACGAATATGGCGGACAGGGTAGCAAGGCACCAGGCCGACTAGTAAGTGGAGCTTATGTATGATACTCGCGCCACCAACAGCTGCAGCTAGTTGCAACGTGGACTTTCTTATTTTTATGCGCAAATTGATCATCCCTGTTTGTTTTACTGACACGTCGAACTTCCTTCACTATTGTCAATATTATACCTGGTAGGATTTTTTTAACGTGAGCGGATGCCGAGCCTGTTTTGCTTGTTTTGTAGTGTCTGACGTTACCTCTTCGGCAATGAGACATGGTTGGCGGAAACAAGACGGATACATCGGAGAGGGCAGCAAGGCACCAGACCGACTACTTGGTAAAGCCTGTAGGGTGTTGTTGTTGTTCTTGCTGTGCTTCGGTTTACCTGCTATTCCCCTTGGTTCTTAGTCTCACTCTGTTTTTTTACATGCTATAGTACTATATATTAAACTCGTTTTCATAGCGTCTGCCCTAGCCATTGCGGTCCCGTCGTATCCAGTATGATGACATGACATTACCTTCTTGTCTACCCTGCTTACGGTATACCTGGTAGTAATGTAGCACCTCTGTGACGTAGTTTTGCGACCACATAACTTGTAAAGCAAAGGTTGGAGACAAGAGGTGCTGACTGTCGACGGGTAGAAACAACGGTTCATTGTAAGGAACATGCACAACTCTGTCATTGAGTCTCCCCCGTACCCACAACTAAGGAAGACGTAGCTACCGACTACAGCAACGCTGCCTGCACCGTCCGAAACGTACGATTGTCTTGAACACAGAGGAGCATGCCTGCTGTCTGGGGTGCTGTCAGAGTGACTTTTGTTACTCATGGGTCTACAGTGAAAATGTTCAAACAAGTCAAACAACCAAATACAAATATCAACGATCGCGATGTCTTCTTGGGCTAGTGTCTGACAGACGGAAAAGCGCAGCTATGAATATGATATCACCTTGTCGATGATTGCAGGGAATGTTCGCCATGGAGGGCATACAACTCGGCAACGGAGAAGTATACCAGGGATGGCGCAAATCGGGAAATACTATTGGGAGGAGCAAGACGAAGAAACACAATATGCGATTTGTACGTACGGAATAATTGGTAGATCAGAACAGGTGTCGGTCATGTAGTGGGCAACGTAGGGTCTGAAAATGTATCGCGCTAGACCGGTGGTTCAAGCGGCACGAAGATCCATACAACATAATAAAAACTATCTGCTGAGCCGTCGAGCCAACAGTATGGGAAGACACTCGGGAGTAATATTTCAATGGCAAAGAAGGGGAAGGAAGGGTGAGAGGTCATGAGGGGCCGCAACAGAGAGAGTGTGCGTTTTGTTTCTGGCACACAGACACGCATGACGAGAGATATGTAGAAGAGGCCAGAAATACAAATTGATACTACCCGTAGCACGATGGATGAATGGGATGCGAAAGGGTCAAAGGATTTGAGTGGCGATAGTTGGGCAGTGGGGGGGCGGCTGGAGGAGGTGTTAGGCCGGATCCACGAGATGCCAGATACGATAGGGAAGCTGCACGGGTTGGTCGATTAGCTGCTAATGATGGCCCACCAGGGAACCGCAGATGCAGCAAGAGCAGGATTGGGCCGAGGTTCCGCAAGCAAGAGCGCTCGGGTGCAGCACACGGAGAGTTCGGCAATGATCTTGCGATGTAGAGGACATGGGCCACCCGCCAGCACCGGAGTATTCGCGTTCGGTTATCAACAGCCATGGGGGAAGTGGTTCCTGACCTGCAAGCACTGCTGAGAGACATACTCGACGCGACGCCTGAGGCAGCACAGCAGTTAC
>JBBMHQ010095528.1:0-10338 GCA_037834295.1 Postelsia palmaeformis | reverse complement strand
CTCCCCCCGACACCCCCAATATCGTAACTATCCCTCTAAGGACTTGAACAAATACGTACCGCTGAAGAAACTGGCGCCCTACCGCACGGACGAGCCGAAGCTAGACGCGCGTCGGCGGCGACAGCTCCGAGAGGAGGTGAAGGAGAGGGAAGCAGCCGCGGAGGTGGAGATGCGAGCATTGCGGTCGAAGAAAAAGCGCCGCGGAAAAAAGAAGACGTCTGATTCCTCTTCCGCAGCCGCACCCGCCGACGCCGAGCCGGTTGTAGCACACCCAACCGCAACTGGTGTCTCGCCGCCACCGAAACCGCTGTCGGAAGCGGGTGGCCTTACCGGTGACGGTTCGGGCTTGACGGTAACGCCGGAGCTAGCTGGAGGCAAGAGGCGCCGGCGTAAGAAGGGACAGAAGAAGCAGCGTGTGCAGGCCGGCGTCGGCGCGGGCGGAGGAAGGGACGGGCAGGAGGAAGCAGAGATGGTTCCGCGAGTGCAGGCCATGGAGACGGTGGAGGAGGGGAATAGGGCTGCCAGTCCCGACGCTGCCGGCGGCTCTCCCGCACGGAGCGGCGGCAACGGCGGTAGCAGCAGCAAAGAGGGCTACGAAAGCGCTCGAGGCAACGGCGGCGAAGCCAGAAGCGGTATCGGCAGCAGCAGCAGCAGCAAAATCAAGAGTAAAAAGAGAGGCAAGAAACGGGGCCGGGCATCTGGAGGCGAGGGGGACGCGGAAGACGACTCCCAGAAGGACGGGGTTGCTCCGGGAGGTGATATTGACACCGCGGAGAGCAAGAAAAACGACGGAACGACGTCCGTACCCTTGGTGGTGGGAATCGGTGCTGCTAAGAAAACTCGCCGAGGATCCAGCGGAAAAGGTGGGGGCGGCGGCGGTGGGGTTTCCAGTTGGAGGGAGGGAGAAGGCGAGCAGCGGGGGAAGAAAAATGCCAAGAAAAAGTGCGTGGGGAAGACCGCAAAGCTTGCTGCGGCTGTCGGCGTTTCCAAGTCTCGGCTGGCGTCGTACGGGTTGTAGGCGGGCGGGGAATGAGCATGCTCCGTTTGATTTTATTGTTCTTAGTGTCCCCGACGCTAGTGGGATGCATAGCCAAATGTTAGAGGCTGTACAATGCTGCGATATTTGTGCGTGAAAAGAGGTACCTGTCGACCTGGCCAGCCGCTTATCGCTCGAGGAGGCAGATGCCATCCGGGAGACTATGGTCGTCGGCCTCTGCCCTTAGTGATGAAACCGAGTCTGGACAAAACGCAGTAAGCTGCCAGTCGGTAAAAACTGCCGGTTGGTGGCGTCTACGTGACGCACTATGTGTCCATCAAAATGGCAGTAAAGTGAAACCTTGAACCTTGTCATGATTTTAGCGTTGGAATGTCTGCCGATCTTTGCTTTTTGTACCACGGCAGTTGACCGGCACAAGGCCGCTCTGGCGCCGGCGATCACGGACCTCTGCCAGTGTACCGTCATCCAGGAGAGCTGTTCGTAGATGTTGGCCCATCTTGACTAAAATAGTCAACACCTCGGACAGGCCATGTTCGTCTCGATCCTATTCTGCCGCCATGACATGCTGTGCAGGATCTGAATGGTACAGATCCAATCCATAAAATCTACCCTAGATGGCACGGATTACCCGGCAAGATGAGCTAGTGTAGAGTATACACTATCGATAGTAGATCTGCCTCAAAGTATCTAGATCGCGAAAGAACGAGGCTCATGACCTGAAAGAACGAGGCTCATGCCCTGAAAGAACGAGGCTCATGGCCTATAAGAACGAGGCTCATAACCTGAAAGAACGAGGCTCATGACATGAAAGAAGGAGGCTCATGACCTGAAAGAACGAGGCTCACGACCTGAAAGAATAATGCATGTGTCGAGGCATCGTGAGGTGGGAATTATCCGTAGGTGACCTATCCGAGGGGTGAAATGGTTGGAATAATCTCCAGTTCAAGTTCTAGTCTCAACCTTAAGGGCGTGCTCGTCAGGCGCGACAAGAAAGCAAAACAACAAAAACGTAATAAAGCGGCACCCGAGCCAAATACGGGGATAAGTATGTATAGTAGGACTCATCCGAACTTGACTACCGTTCTACGACCGTTCTATTAGTAAGCAGGTTTTCGGCGTAAAAATTTGTAAGAGATGGCTACATAACTCGTCAAAGCGGATCTCCGAGGAACGAAGGAAAACGGGGGAAAAAACACAATATTACCGCGGCATCCGAGCCAGATATAGAGGCAAGCGTTGTATATAGTAGGACTAGTTCCGACTGGACGACCGTTTCATTGTAGGTCTTCGGCATGAGATTACAAGAGATTGCGAAGTAAGTCTTCAAGACGGATTCTGCCATGAATCCAAGCAAAATGGGAACAAAGCGGGTCCCGAGCCAGACACGGGTCAAGTTTGTACAGTAGGACTGCTCCGAACTCGACGGCCGTTTTATGAGGTCGCCGGCATGAGCATGCAACATCTAGCTAAATGACTCGCCAAGGCGGAATGCCAAAGAACGAAGCCAGAAAAAAACACAACATCCCGGCACCTGAGCCAGACACGGGGGCAAGCATTGCTCCCTAGCAAAGTACACCGAGGGGTTCTGCGTATAGCGGAAATTCGAACCTACCTGTCTGCCCCCCTCTCAAAAATAAACTCCGATCCCAGCAAAATCTGGTCCCAAGCCGCCCCCGACGTTGACGTGTACACCGTGCGAATCGACAGCGGACACACATACCAGAAGTCTGGACCAGCTTTCGGATTCAATGGAGCCCTGCAACTTGAGCTACGCGACCCAGCTCCACCCCCAGCAGCAGCAGCAGTGACAGCAGCGGCAGCAGCAGCAGCAGCAGCAGCAGCAGCAGCAGCGGCAGCAGCAGCAGCAGCAGCAGCCGCAGCAGCAGCAGCAGCAGCAGCACCTTTTTTGCACTGGCACCAAAGGTTCGGCGAAAACCATTTTTTTTACCCCGTGTGAGGCATCGGTCTCCGGGCAGACGATCCCGAGGCTCAAGACCCCTCTAGGTGGCGCGGGAAAAAAATGCTCGGGAAAGCTCTTTCCACCGTTCGCGACGCCTTTCGTGCAAATGAGGCCGGATGACACACCCCGCCCCCCCTCATCAATCTTGCACTCCGACCACGCCTGACAGAGTTCAGGAGTTTTCACCAGCGCCGCCCCGCCCTTTGGCCGTGGGCCGCGCATGCCCCGGTTCTCCCTTGGAGTTTTCGACCTGTTTTGCCGGCGCGCCTGCTGATCGCAGCCCCGAGGTTTTGGCTGTCGCCCTGAGTGTCGACATCTCCCTCGCGCTGTCAAAACACGTCCCCTGCCTCGTCGGGGGCACCATTACCCTCAACGACGCCTCTCGTACAACCGAAATCGCGATTGGCAGCGGAGCTGGCGTTCTTGCACCTTTTGGTTGTGTGGCGCTTCTTGACACTGACTCCCCACAGACTCTCATTCGACGAAATTTTCTGGATCGCACGCTTTCGGTTGATGCAGCATCCACCACGTGCGAGCAGAAATACGCCCCTGGTTCTTGGGGAGGTTTTCGGTCCCTCTGAAGACTTTGACGAGTATGCGCCTGAGTGTCCAATTTGTTCGAGAAATGGAGCCTACGTGCTCCCTCGCAGTTTGATCCTGCGCGGTTCCCTCCTCAGTGGTGCAGCATGCAGTACTGTCAGGACGTGACAGCTGGATACGTTTTGATAGCCGCTCCTACCACTCCCTGCCACCTCGGCCGTCAGACCAGCGTATTTTTGGCGAGCTAGAGTAAGCTCACCACGCCCCGACAGGCATGTTCGTGTACGCTATCGACCCCACCGCTTTGGTGGAGGCTTCCATCCACGCTGCGAGGACGCTGCAGGCGTCACCCTGTCCGACGATCCCCTATAGCTTGCTGTCAATCCTGTTCGCGGCGATGGCGGCCTTCCGGCACTCACCGGACACTACTTGATCGATATGATGCCCAAGCCTGACCTATCCTTGGTTGAGGAGCGCCTCGTCACCTACGGGCAACAGGTTCTTCCCCTTGTTGGAGCGGCGGATATCGAGCCGGGGGATATTCTCGCCGTTGCCAATGCCTCACTACTGAGCGTCCCGCTGGACGTTTTGCAGCAGAACAACCGAGCTCTCAACCCCCCCTCCGGTCTATCGGAGGTGGCTCCGGTCTCCGCAATTACAGCTTTACCCCCCGCCGCCCCAATCCCGCCCTCGCCTGAGCTGCTTGAGCGTTTAAGACCAGAACAGCGCGCTTTGTCCCTGCGCGTCTGGGCACGCTTTCCGTTACACCCGCGAGCGGTGGCGTTTAAACGTCACGGCACGGACTGGATCCCTGAGGCAATTAAACAGCCGGGGGATGTGTTTTGTGAGTTTACTGACGTTTTCTTGAAATACACGTCGGATTTTGGTTCCCGCTCGTTGATGCCTATAGTGATTTCGGTCCCGGAAGGAAGCTCTCCTGTCACGTCCAGGCCACACCGCAGCAGCTACTTCATGATGGCCAAGGAGGTGGAGGCCACCTTGGACCAGTACCTGGTGGCCGGCCTGATCCAGCACTCGACCTCGGCGTCCTCGAGCCAGCTGGCGGTCATCCCGAAGAATTCTGGAGGCGTTCGGATCACCGTGAACTACAAGAAACTCAACCAGGACAAGCAGCCTCAGTGAGCTGCCTTTTCCTCGCGTGGACCAAGTCCTCGACTCCCTGGGGAAGAAACGTGTGTTTTCCTCTTCGATTTGGTCTCCTCGTTCACCAGGTTACCGTGCACAAGGATCACGTCTCTCTCACAGCGTTTTCCCCCCCCACGGACCTCTACGAGTGGCTCGTCATGCCCCAAGGTAGCAGTGCTTCGCCCGACTGGTTCATCAAAGTGACTAAACGAAATAATTAAAGGTTTGGCACAGGTGGCGGCCTACCTCGATGATCTGATCGTCTTTGACTTTGATCCGACGACCCAAGTCAAGACGGCACAAGCCCTCTTTGAACGCCTTCGCAAACACAACCTCAAGCTTTCCCTCTCGAAGGCCCGCCTCGGCGCTACGGACGCTAATTTTCTGGGCCACTCCATTTCACCCGCGAGTATACGCCCCAATGCGAAAAAAGGCCCGGCTTGGATGAAAATTCCCATGCCCAAGAACCTCACGCACGTCTGTGCGCTGATGGGCGGAGTGGAATATTATCACAAACTCGTGCCCGACCTGTCTGAAAACAATCCGTCCTCTCACCGCCCTTCTCCGGAAGGGGTTTGTGTACGTCTTTTTGCCGGCCATGCGAGTTATTGTTCGCCAGATTCTCGCCGAGCTCGCTGCCCCTCCAATTTTGGTCTTCCCGGACTGGGACGCTGTGACCGACGGCTCCCGCCTCTTCCACGTGTACTGTGACGGCTGCATCGACGGTTTTGGTGCCGCACTCGACTAAGAACAACCGGACGGCTCGGCGCGGCTCATTGCTTACATCAGCCGCGCTACCTTCGATTCCGAGAAGCACCGGAGACCCTGTTAGACCTGGAAGCTGGCAGCATTGACTGGGCTATCAAACGACTCCAAGGCTGCCTATGGGGGACGAAGTATCGCAAATTTCCGGACCACAAAGTACTGAAGAGCATCGACAAAGTAGGGGTCCACAACGCGCGAGTCCAGCGGTGGCTTTAGTCCCTCACCGCGTTCGACTACATCCTCGAGTACCGCAAGGGCAGCGTCAAGGGAAGTGCTGTTTTTCTTTCCCGCTTGCTGGAGCCTGCCACAGAACACGATTGCAGTGAGTGTAGCAACTTAACCCCCGTCGAAGACGATCGTATCTTCCTCATCCAAGTCTTCGGGCTTCGCACTCGCTCTTCGCCGATCCCTGGTGTCAGTTTGGGTGGGCTGGTGCCCCGCACCGAAAGTACCGTCTTGGGTGGGCTACCTTTCACCTTTTCGGGTTTTTGCGGTTTTCGCGCACACGGGCCACGTATGTTGACTGACGACCTATCTGCTCCTTTGAGGATATTCGTCGTTCGTGTATCAGCTTCCGTCGCCACCGCCGATCACCGTCCTGACTTGAGCGTTTTTTCATCCGCCGCCAACATCCCTTTCGGTTCAGTTTTTGTGGTACCCTCCGGGGGTGACCAGGGCTCTGTAAAAGCCCCCGCTGCAGCGACGATAGTCGCCCAGCGCGATTCTCCCCCGACGAGCACTTTATAGGGAGAAGATTCCGTCGTAATCGCTGATCCGGTCGCGTCTACCCCGTCGCCGCCTGGCAACCGGCGCCTATGAATATCCGGCCGTCTCCAGGCCGCATCTCCACTCATGTCAACTTGAACGCGCTCACGTACAGCCGCCGCCGCTGGCACCGCGCCGCCTACTGTTGCTTAGGGCTTCGAGCCCGACGGGGCTTCTAGACCATCCACCCGGCGTGTTATCACCCCACCGCGAGCCTCAATTCCGCGACCGTCCACACCCGTCGATATGGCCCTCGCTCCTGCCGCCTCGTCGATCCCGACGGTATTCATCCCGTCCGACCGCGACCGCGCCGAGCGAGCCCGTGGGAACTCTTCCCTTACGGCTTCCACCGCCAACTGACGCAACGCCTGCCACTATGATCGACTTGAACGCCCTCGGCGCAGCTGTCGAATGCCAGTTCGGTGGTTCTGCAGCGCGTTATTCGGACGACGACTAGGCTCGGGAACAACAGGCCGAACCCGCGTGCAACGCCGCCATGGGCTACATAGCCCTTGGCCGGCCGGAAGTTTTGGCCAGCCGACTTTTTGTCGTGTTTCCCTTTTCACCAGCGCCCTCCCTTCTCGGAGGTTCAGGAGCTGGCTAAGAAAGGCCACTTGCACACCACCGACGCGGGCATCGTTCTACTCGTCCGACAGCCGCCCCCCCCCCTTGCGTCAGGCACGCATCGCCCGGTGGATCGTGCGGCCTGTTTATTGAACGACGAGCCTGTTCGTAAATATGTGCCGCTACTCATGCGCCCCTGAGTCATGCAGGCTCGCCATTCCACAGCTTCCTGCCACCTAGGAACCGCGCGCACCCCACGTATATTCGAACGTTTCTACTGGTGGATCGGTATGAGCATCTGCACCCGGTGATGGTTACGCAACTGCTTGAAGTTTCACGCACGGAAATCGTCACGGCAGACGGTCCGGTGGCCCACCATCGACATACCCTTGCCAGAAGGTCCGACATTGCCACTAGCATCGACTGTTTCGGCCCTCTCCCGGTGACGCCTCGAGGAAATATTTATACCTTGCTTTTCACTGATCGCTTCAGCCGCCGAGCCGACATGTACGCCGTCACAGCGGCAGAGTTCACCGCTGAGGGCGCGGCCAACATCCCCATCAAACGATATATTCCCCTCTGGGGGTGCCCGCACAGCATCCTCTCGGACAACGGCCTCCAGTTCTGCTCCAAGTTTCGCACGCCGTTTACCAGCTTCTCGGGGTTCGAAGAATTGCCACCAGCTCCTGCCGCCCAAACGGCAACGGTGGGGTGGAACGTGTGAACCGCACGATGACCCAGATACTGGCAACGGTCGTCAACGAACTCCAAAACAACTGGGACGAACAGCTCCCTCATGTCGAATTTGCGTGCAACAATTCGTCAGCGCCGCCACGGGTTGGGCTCCCAACAAGGCCCTCAAGGGTCGGCTGCCACGCGTCCCTCTCACATTTCGAGCGTGATGGAGTCGCTGCCCGCCAGAGCTTGGACCGCGACCACCTCGCCAACTGCGACTCGGCGACGAATCTCCAGCAGCTCGCGTACGATATCGTTCGCAAACACCATGCCCTAACTACTGCTCGCGTGAACCGCCGCGATTCCACCCTTTCCGACGCTCTGCGCCCATTTCCCAAATTTGACGTTGGCGGCTGGGCCTGAGTGGACAATACGGCGGCCACTATCCGCCAGGGCGTGAAGCCCGACACGGACGCCAAGGTCCTCAAGGCGAAACTCTCACTCAATTGGACGAGCCACTGCAAAGTGCTCGCAGTTGGCCCCTGCCCCTCAGCGGACACCCCAGACGGATATCCTTTGGGGGAAAAGCTCCTGTATTTGAGTCTACCTTTCGATATGCCCGGCGCTGATACTCACCGGCGGGTATCAGTTCAACGCTGCAAGCCCGGTGCCAACCCCCGCAACCGTGGCGACAGACCGAAGTATTTGCCAGCGGGGTTGACGCAGTACGTGCCCAAAAACTTCTCCAAGAATCTCCCCCGTACCACGTCACCCGGGACGACGTTTCGACCCCTCTTCAACGACTTTAAGTGGAGAAGGCTGCCGGACACCAATCGGTTAGGGGTCGAGGTGGCGTCATCGCGGCGATGCACGAGACGCGCTAGACAGGACTATCCCGTCCAATCTGGGAACGGGAAATGGACCTTCAGCTTTCTCGTCACGAACATTTGCGCTACTGGGCCGACACCCCAAACAAGCACCGCCAAACCAACCGCATGTATCGCAGAATGATAGTCGGCGCGGCACAACGGGAGCCTTCTCGGAGTAACGGCTAGCGGCTTCTGGCACCCGGCTTTGACTGGCTGCGTGTCGCACGCCGACTGGCTTCGCCGATACTGCAACACCGTGCTTCTCAACGGGACCCATTTTTGCTACAAGGGCAACGACGGTCTGTGTTGTGGCTAAAAAACCCCAGCGAGACTACGCCAACGGATGGAGTACATTTTGTTCGAGTTTTTGACGACTCGGGACCGATCAAGCTTCCTCTTCCTCCGGCGCGCCACACGAGTTAGACGAGAGCTGTACAAGGTTTTTGTGTCTGCAAATTCACTTGGCTAGCGCGTTTGCACTACTAGGGGTCCAGCGTGACGTAGATTAATCTCCAGGCGCCACCGTGGATAGCTGACTTTCGCTTCACGGCTGCGCTCGATACTTTTTTCTTGTCGTTTTCCTGGACTTTGGGGGGCTGGGTTGGGGATGGTTTTTGCGTTTTTTGTTCTACCCACCTTCTCGCTCAGTGTCGGGGCTGGTCTAGGTAATCGGTCGACTCATTTTTGCCACAGGACACGTTTGCAGAGCTGTGGGCTGGGCTTAGGTGGTTCTTGGCGTATTTCGTGTTATTTTTCTTCTTGTTTTTGGTATTAACTTTTCGCGTTTCCATGAATTTTCCCCGCCCTCCCCCACGTTGCGGGTGGCATGGCGATGACTTTCCTTGGCGATATATTCCTGCCCCTATGGGCTGGGTCCCTTGTCGGCTTCGTTGCCTCGCCGTTAAGAGGTGTGGGAGTGGGTTTTGAGGAGCCGCATCTTCGACTCATGTTCTAGTTCGTGGAATCGGGGTTTCCACGAATTCCCCATAATTCTGCATATATGTCTCATTAGAGTGGGCTGGTACTTCTTATGGCTCAATCATTATGGATTAACGTTTCACATGTAGACCTCAATCGTGCAGATTCAATACCTCCCAACTATGATACGAACAACCACTCACACATATGTCCCGTTCATATACCTCCTTCTACCTCTTATGGAAAACCCTCCTACTTTCGATGGATCAGGCTGGCCCGAACTCTGATGGCCCCGCTGCAATCTCTGCGAGGCTGTCTACCACTCACAACCAACACCACCACAACAACACCAACTTGTTGCAACCTGATTCTTCCCCCTCTCGAGCGATAGGGCGGGCGGGTGGGGAAGTCGATCAATTTTCTGGGCGCGCTACTTACTAGCTTTGCTACGAGCTCTCGTTGTTGCTGCAGCTGCCGTCTACGCGCAAGCATCTCCAGCGACTAGACGCTTTCGGCTGTCGTCTGCTCTCGCCTCATCTCACTATTCTGCGAGTTTCTTCAAATAGTTCCAAACGCCTCCACAAACTACATCTCCCTACGGAAAGTTACATTTCGTTATGGCTCAAGAATTATGGATTAACTTTTCACATGTAGACCTCAATCGTGGAGATTCGATACCTCCAAACTATGATAGGGACAACCACTCACACATATGTCCCGTTCACATACCCCCTTCTACCTCTTATGGAAAACCCTTCTACGTTTGATAGATCAGGCTGACCCGAACTGTGATGGCCCCGCTGCAATCTCTGCGAGGCTATCCACCACTCACACCATAAAGCAGCCTGATCACTTACAATGTCTTTCCCATGCTGTCACGAACATTATACTACCTCTTTGCGAGAGCAGCAGACACGGAGCTTGCCCCTTCTCCTGCCTCCTTTACGTACATTATGAACGCCCGCGACTTCTATCATCCGGCGCGCTGAATTTGCAACTCCGAGATCCCTTGGGACGCAAGCTAGGCGCCCCCCCCGATTCTTCCAGAGTGCAACGCGAACTGCATGGAATCTCTACCGATGCTCCCTACCGTATATCTCAACGCCGCGATCGCTTCTGTTCGAATAAAAACTTTCCAC
>JBBMHQ010095527.1:0-22844 GCA_037834295.1 Postelsia palmaeformis | reverse complement strand
TGTATGTATGTATGCATGCATGTATGTATGTATGTATGTATGTATGTATGTATGTATGTATGTATGTATGTATGTATCTATTTTTCTCAAAAAATAAACAAACAAACAAAAAAACAAAGGCGCTTCGCTGCGCTTGCGGCCTACGCCGCCTGCTTGGTTCGCTCAGGAAAGAAAAGGGAGTCAACTTAGTACATACAGAAGTATGCCAGGCAGAAAGAGGTCCATGGTTTAAAAATATTGTAGTTTTTTCAAGACCGATCGTATTATTAATACATACCAGGTAGTTGCGAACAGGCGACTTGCTAATGCCAAGAGTCCCGCCGCCATGCTCAAGGAGAAAACAGCTCGGACGCCACATACGCCTCGCGCTGCGGGCGGTTTCTTGAAAGTATGTCGCCCTCTTTGCTCGCTAACTTGCCGTACGTACCTACACACTCCATGCAGGGTAATCTTTTCCCTCTTTTGGCATGCTTGCTGCACCGCTGGTACTAAAGACGAAGCACAGCAGCGCGGCATAGCAGCACCGCAAAATAAATGAAACCGAAGGAAATGAAAATACAGAAAAAAACCCGTCCCTCTCTTGTAGCTGTTAGGGATTTTTTGCCTGATCGCAACATCTTCCACCGGTAAAAAAGGACTAAATAGTAACAGCAGAGCTTTCCTCTCAGCCTCGGACGCCGCCCGCCCCTCTCGCGACCACCTCGTCGCCGATTTGGTCGGGAAAAATCTAAAGTTACTCTCTGCCACTGCGCGCCCCTTCGCTCGCCTTGCGTCGCTCACCGTGGCCATCGTTCGCCTGCTCGACAGCATTGGTACTCAGACTGCGCAACTCTATGATTTAACTTTAGCTTAGTCGCAAAAATTAGCACCGCTTGGACCCTGTGATGCAGTCCCCAACAAGCCTTACTACTCTGACGTACTCTAACAAAAATAGCAAAGGGAGGCCGGACAGAGCTTCTTCATGCATTCCTCGTATCTCGAGGCACACGCGACGGCTAGGTGCGAAAGCGGCGACCGCGCTCCTTGCAACCCCTCTTCTGCCTGCTAGCACCCGCTGACACCCGCGATGGCGCCAGACTCGCCTATAGTGCCATGCTCGGAGTACACGCACGCACACAAAAAGAAAGAAGAAAAAGGACCGAAAGCGCCGAGAGACACGGAGAAAAAAAAGAGCCACTGGAAAGGTGCCACTCACGAAGCATACATACAACACGATTTTAGGAAAACCAACGCACTTTTTTTACATGTATATTATCTCAAAACCAGGAAGTGGTGGGCTCATTCAACTTAAATTCGAGCAACGCCCCGGGAGGGTGTTTGCGTATCGTTTTTTATGCTCTCATCACACGAGGTGCTCAATAATTCGTTCAAAACCGACCATTGAAGAGTTTAGGTCCCGCTAATCGACCACTAAAATGTTTCAATTGCTAATCATATTCCTAATATAAACACACTCGTAAAAAAGCGGTGCACGTTTAGTTGCCTCCTGGAGGAGCTCAAGAAAGCACACAACCCTACCGTGGGGTTGGGTCATTCAAGACGCCGACCAATTTGATTCACCTGCTCCATGCCCCTGACTATTCTCGTCGCCAGCCTCAACCGTTTCACGAGCGGTAGGAAGGAACGAGCCTGGTACTGATAAACTGTCGACGTACACTGTGGGCGAGGCGCACTAAATAAATATACATTTAAACGGTTGACTGAGTCTGACCACGTTAGGATAAGGGGGAAGTATTGTGAGAGTTTCTGGGGGATATCTTCGTCTCGTCCTCAGCGAGCGACTATGACACCGTTTTCACGAGTGAGTGGTTAACCTACCTCGATCTAACGTGAACACGACAACAGCCAAGGGATAACTGAGGCTAACTCGTGATCCAAAGAAATCCACTACGAATGTAGACACCAAAGAAATATATTGAGCGCCAAGGGTATCGGGTTTGCATGAATGACGGCGTATCGAAGATCCAGCCATATAGATGACAGACACAGTCAGGGAATGCATCGCGCTTGAAGAGCCGGGCACTCCCGCACCCGCGAGTTCATTGGTAACGGGGTATCGAAGAGGTGTTTCACGATAGAGGTGCACCCTAAACTTTCCGAGACTCCCTGCATGAGGAGTTCCACACCTTACCCCGAAATTGACATCAGCGACAATTGAATTTCATTCATCGAAAATCAGATTGCGTTCCGATGATGGATTCCATGACTCACGTATTCAATTACGTCATTTTGCGATAGAAGAGTGGCATTCCGACGATTTTGGGTTGAGGAGCACCTTCCTTCTGGAGCGTTTCAGCAGAAATGTGCCACATCTAGTGTGAAGAGCGTCCGACTTTGCTATGAAACTATGATACCTTTAGCCGACAACCCAATCTGGAAAATATCCCACGGCAGGGGTTACGTGCCTTCGCACTGCGCCCCCCATACAGGTGACGGTGTATCGACGACTCTGTCATAGATATGGTCGATCGACAGGAGAACAAGGAAACTATTATTGCCAAACGGATCCGCAGCAACTTTTCTGTGAGGCAAGATTATGCGAGAAGGTCGGAATCCGGTATCTACTTTACGTGACCGAGCCAAAGGAGTATACGATAATGGAATCGTTCGGCGAACGGAAATCGAACTTTCATGGCCAGGTATCGGTCAAACTAAACACGGCTTGGTAAATATCTCCCGCTCTAAAAAACATTGCCTTTCGAGCGATAGAGTGCCATTTCCTGACCGAGACCTAGAAGTTCGATTGACGAAACAGTGTGTACTCTAGGTCAATAAGTAATGGCCAACAGTAGTCTGTTATAGTCGATAGGGCCCTCAACAGAGAATCGAGCCCCGACGTTAATGTTGAAGTTTCTTTTTTGCTGGTGCCTTTTGCTATCCAAGAGATATCACGTGTTTTCGTCTGAGCGAATCGCTTCCGTACCTACCCCTCAGGATACCCGTGCAATGATGTCACTCCAGAATGCTCATACATTCCGTACATACCACTGATCCGGCGTCTGTCTCCAACGTAGCGCACACTACTCATACGGTATGGCTTTGACGAATCGAGACGAAGGGCCTTCCATGCCTGACATATTCGATCCACGAACGCACACGTAGTACCAACCAAAACGTGAACACCTCTCCGCGTGCAATTTTAGGACCAACAACGTATCACGAATAATGCTTTATTCTCAGCGTGTATCATTAGTAATTAGAGCTCCTTACGTGAGGCGGACCGTATTCGAATATACCTCGCACGTCATATTGGACCTTATTGAACGGGACTACCCTGGTGTTAACCAAGAGCAAACGATGGCGGCTTCGACGGTACGGTCGAGATTGTGCGGGCTTGTCAAAAATGACGGCGACGTTAGTTGGTTGGAGAGGAATCGTTTGCCTTAATGAAGCGTGGGAAAGCCGCACGTGGTCGGAAACCGGGCACTACTGTATACTGTGAGTAGTCAAGTCGGGTTCCTCTGTTTCTACCCGGCTGCATCGATTACAGCAACAACACATACGATTACGGACCATCTTGGCGAAACCCGCGCTGAACAGGGGCACCGTTTCGCACGAATTGTTGAGATCACAATGCTGCTAACCATTCGGGGCTGAGTTTCGTCGAGTTTAGTTCTGTTATACTGCTTGGAGCTCTAGCTTGTTCGTGATTTCAACACAGAGATACTTTCTCTACGGTCTCGTGCCGTCTATGATTCGGGTCGGAAAGGTATCAGCGTCCACGCCCGAATTTGATATGTTGGCGATACTATCCGAACAACAAGCGGTAGGGTTTACTGGGCGATGACCAACGAGATGAGATCACATGCACATAATACTTGTACGTACTGTTACTCGTATTACCTCATTGTGATAGTGACTGCTGACGACGTCGGACGATCGTTCAGTCGCCCCCGCGCGCAGCATTTCGTCGACGACGGAAGCTACGTCAATAATATGGCAACTGACCTTCAGTCGCGGTCACGATTCGATCAGGAAACAAGGTTTCACGGATTCAGGCGATCTAATGGAGGAGAAAGAATAGCCGTAGTCGGGTCAGCGCGGGCAAGCGTCTGATACCCGGCTCCGAGTCCGCGTAAAAGCCGCGGGAGGGAGCTGAAATCTGTGGGGCAAAAATATAAAAAATAACGTCGACATCACCAAGCTGGGCGGCAAGATGATGGTGCAATGGGGGGTATGAAAACACGTAACTATGAAGTGGACAGTAAATTCCGACACCAACGGATCCTCTGCAATGTTATTAAACAAAGAAATCATGTGGACAAAGACATTCCCTACATGCTTGGTATTCAGCCCGTTAACCGAGGAGCTCCCCAGCGCAAACAATTACTTCCAGCAGTCCAGGCATACCACAAACAGACGCTCAACACCGTTCATCTCAGCTACGTGCGGCGAGCAAGGGTATCGGGTGCAGCTGGAAAAATTGGGAGATCTTGTTCGTCAGTAAGGAAAAATGTATTGGAGGAGTCCTATAGTAAAGGTTCACTCTGAACCTCCTGAGGCTCCTCACTTCAGGAGCTCCATACCTCACCCGAAAACCGACATAACGTCCCTTCTCGAACAAAATTGACATTTCGACTGTTTCAGGTTAGGGAGCCCTGTCGTTCAGATGTTTTTTTGCGGAAAGGTGTTACCTCTATCGTAAAACGCGTATGTTGTCCCACAATCGCACGACCCCTACCCCATCGCAGGGCCCCGCGCTCGAGCAGAGGTAGCACGCTTTTAGCGAAACTGTTTTTGATGGACGGGGCTCCAATAAGGCTCTGAAGAACTAGCCGATTTCAGTGGAGAATGGTATTTGTGTTTTTTCGCTTGTAAGTTACCTATTAATAGTCCACCGAATGATCGATCTCGAACATATTGTTTTTCACTGGAACACAGAGCGAATAAAGCGAATGTACTAAAAATGAAGTTTTGCTGTTGTATTTCTAGGCGGCTTTCGTTGTGATTTCCAGACTTCTTGTTGCATTGCCGGGGGCAGCTGGGAGTTCCCTTGTAAGTGAACTCCCTGTGTCGACCGAGGGGATTATATGACAATAAAAACGCTACGTGCTGTCCGGATTTCGGTTCAATGGGTGGGACATCACGCCTGCCCAGTGAGTGGCATCTGACAGATAACATGATGCCATAGCTAAGGTGATGGATACGTGAAGGCTCTGCCGTACCTTTATTCCACCGATATACGGTTGGGCGCCACGACGCAGGCTACGATATTGTGTTCGGGGAGTATCCAGCACGAATGTATCGCGCCACAAAGGTTGCCGCGACGTATTTTTTTCGGGGGCCGTGGGGCTAGCGATAACACTGCCAGGGTCGTCGTAAGTTTGGTCGGGGTTCTTTCACTAGGGGCCGCGTGCTGCGGCAGGAAGGACACAGTTAGTGCTCTAAAGACATTGTTCTGTCCTGACTGGCGGGGTCCCCAACCGAGAAACAACCATAGTTTCGTTAGGATACCTGGAGACTCCACTTTGGTTGTGTTTTAAACAATGTCAGGAATCGGCAAACACGACGAGCAATTTGATTCGTCAGAACATGAGGATTACAACATGCTTCGTCTGCTACGGAGAAGTTTTACTTTCTACGACAAGTGTTCACCCCAAATGCTCTGAGGCTCCTCACTTAAGGGAGTCCGAACCTCACACCCGAAAACCGACATCAGCAAAAATTGAGTTGCATCCCGATGAATAGTTCCATGGCCGAAGAATACAAAAACGTCAATTTTCGTAACTAGGTTGGCCTTCCGTCGAATTCGCGTTCGAAAACCTCGTGATTCAGAAAATGTTTGGGGGAAAATGTGCTACCTCCGTCGTAGAAGGCGTAAACTCAAAGCACAGAGATACCCAATCTAGGAACCCTAACGTTCATAAGGTTAGCTTAGTCACTGTTTCCCACAACAAGTATTTGCCAATATTTCGTAGGGGTTCCTTTCGTATACGAAGCAGGCAACAACTTCACCCGACCGAAACCAGACTCTTTGCGAACCCTCTGATGGCCACGTTTGTATCTTTCGACTTAAGACGAATACCACGATGGAGGCGGTACTTTATTGTCGGCGTTCCTCATACGAGGGGCCCCCTATTGCACTCGAAACCCGAATCCGAACTATATTGTTAGGTCACCCCGGCGATTATTTTTACGCGCTAGGACAAACAGAAAGCTGTAACGTAAAGTAGTCAAGAAAATATTCTAAAAGTAGCCGGTGACATAACTTCAAACGCTTTCTACGACAAAGGCCGCGCATTTCCGGTAAAGTTCCTCCCGAACGGCGGAGTTCCTTAACCCCAAATCAAAGGAGTGTCAATCTTGTTTAGAAAAATGACTTTTTGCATACTTGGGCCATGGGACCATTCGTCGGGATGTGATTCGAGTTTTGCTGAAACCAGTTTTCGGGTGAGGTGTGTAGTTCTCTTGGTGAGTAGCCTCTAAAACGTGAGGGTAAACCTCTATCGTTTGACACCTGTTCTGCAAACGTGTACCCCCTTCCGTGCGACGAGCTGCAATTCGACCGGTACCGGTGATATCCCGATAGTTGATCGTCCGTGCTTGATCAAAGTTTGGGTTTTAGGAGGTATAGGGAGTCTCTCAAGTTTAGAGTTTGAGAAAATAACGGTATGGCCTCCACGCGGCATTCCCGACGTTGTGTATCTTTCCAATAATTCGATGCGTCCCCGAGCGGGTTGCTTGGTATGGCATACACAAAAACGTATGACAACGGCATCCATCAAAATAAATGAGACGACATCGCGAGGCAGCACGGAATTGTCGTGCGTGTTGTTGTGTCCAGTGGACGACAGCAGAGAGACAAGAACCTTCGGTCCGACAGCTGTGCACACGAGCCTCGACAAACGCTGCTTACGGTGTTTTGTGTCTTCAAATCGTACAAACTATGGACAAACCTTACCCTCCACACCTATCACACTCTCGCAAGGGTAGCACGTTTGGGTATTGGTGGCCCGCGCTAAGATCAAGGTCGAATATTTCAGCAGAAACGTTTCCTGAACAACGAGTGCTCCTCAACCAAAAATCGTCGGAATATTGAATTCCTGTTTTGATGTGTGTTTCGTTGTATACTTATCCTTACGTCATGCGTTTATTCAAGGGATCAAACTCTCACACTTTCCTCCAAACACGTTGGGGGATGCAGAGCGCGTCTTGGAGACAACTCGAGGAGCCTCAGACAAATTACTACTGAGTGAGAAGTGCATCGCAGCATTCGGCTGAAAAAGGAATAAATGAGGCGTTCTGCGATAGAGGTATCATATTTGCGACAAAAAGAAAGTGTGAGCCATTACGGCGTCTTCCCCGAGCAGGCGTTTTGTTCATGGATGAACACGTAACGTGTGCTCTTTACTGTTGGACATCTCACGTACGTACAGGTACACGCATCGGGCAGCACACGTCGTATTGCTATGGTTGTCCCTGTTTTGAACTCCGCGTTATACTCTTGGAGGAGATAAGAGCTTTACCCAACTCATGGTCAACATCTATCGTAGAATCAAAACGCCTCAAGTCCCGTCAAGGGGGGGCTCTCCTTTCCGCTACCGGCGGTCTCACTCGAGTGGCAAAGTGGCAAAGCCGTCTTGGTAAGTCACTTGACAATAGAATTTTTAGGTGAACAAAGAAAGCGCGAGCCGATTGCTTATGGAAGGTACGATAAACACTATATGTATTCACGAATATTTTGAGTAGTGGCTCTTTTGTGATCGCTTCCTTGCGGCTCCAAATCTGGATTGTTGAGAGTGTTTCTTCATACTGCGTCATGAACACCTTGCGCACAACATGTATCGAACATGGATCGATGTCTCACAGTGAGTTTTGTCAGGTGTCAAGTTATTGAAAATCCCCAACCCGCACCTTGTGTTAACTACCCTATCAATTTGTTGACGTGGTGTGGTAAACCATTGTAAACGTGATACGCAAGCGAACCTCAACACGCCACGCTTTGTGCCCCTTGTTCCCCGTCTCGATATATCCTCCAACGACTCCACTACGGGCAACCCGCGGCGCCGCGCAGGACGGAGTGCGTCCGTCTGCAAAACTTTGTCCAGGAAGCAGAAATCGCGAACAACACAATAAAAAACTGCGGGGTGTACGACTTCGGGTTCAACCAGGGGGAACAAAACGGGGAAGGGATATACATCGGGACTTCCAGTCTCCAGGTCCGGAAAAAAAACAATGGCGTAAACCTCGACTGATAGGCCATCCACGATTTTAGGAGGACGAAATCACTATGGGGAGGCGTGCCCGGATATGGATGGCATGTGACCTTCATGGTTCTCACTGATGGAGTGCTCCTTACGGGTACCGACAAGTCGTTGGGGTGTCATTTGTTGTTCAAAGTTGTTTTGGGGAGATCTCTAGAGCATGGTATTGACCATCATCCGGTTGAAAATTCGTGTCGTTCTCAAGCAGAGTCAGGCCAGTGCAGGTATTGGGATATGGAGAGCCTCACGTGAACAGCCTCGTGGTTTGTCGGGTGTATGCCTACCGTATACGAGTATGCAGATTTGTGCGCATCACCGCTCTCTCTCTCCAGAACAGTGCGGAGTGGTTGTTCACCAATCATAACACCCAATTGACTGATTGTTGCTGGCCAGGCTGGTGCATTGGTGCAGTGATAAACAGTATGAGTGGCATGCTCGAATCTGAATAGCCTCGAGGTATTTGTCGCGAGCGTTCTCGCCAGAA
This sequence comes from Postelsia palmaeformis, assembly GCA_037834295.1. Lineage (NCBI taxonomy): Eukaryota > Phaeophyceae > Laminariales > Laminariaceae > Postelsia > Postelsia palmaeformis. The sequence continues at coordinate 14,156 of JBBMHQ010095527.1, read as the reverse complement.
GGATTTGTTTGACTTTTAAATATGTCTTCTCAGGTAGTCCCAGGGAGAACATCGAGACTTGCAAGCCTTGTAGCCTACCCTCTTACTTCGAACCCAAACACATACACTGGTATGTTTTGACATGAGCGAGCACTTCATTTGTCACTGCAGTGTCTCAAATACTTACGCGAGGTACCAGCAGAGGGGGTAGTCGTAGTGCTGATCAACTGTATAACCAGGAAAAACGTGCATGGAGCCTAAAACGGAATAGCATTACCGACGACTGCATTCGTTTCGTCGTTGTCTCTTTCTATCCTCGTCCCGGGATTCTGTTGCGGGGCTCTAGTATGGTGACTCCGGGCGAGGATATCTCAGTTGGGCGGGAGGGGGGGCAAGAAAGCCCATTGGACGGCTTGCGAAACAGTGCCTTCTTTTTCCTTCATGCACAAGACATAATTCATGAACGTGCTAGCGTTACCTCTATTACGGGGGGCCATAGTAAATAGGACCAAATATTGTTAGTAGAAAAAGGTAAATATATAGGTTTTTGTATGGACGGTAGGTCCTATTAACTATATTCCTCCGTAGTAGTATAGAGTGTAAGCCGTGCCTTGCATCGCGGCGTACACGAGACATAACGTACGGAGTAGAATACCAGAAGCGGGAAATACCGCAGGATGCCCGCATTCCTGCAGCATACCGTGAACGTCAGTGTCTCGCTTCTACAGTAGACTCAGAAAACAATTGACAGACGCATTGTTTTTCAGGCACTCATGTCTTCGTCCTTTAGAGTACAACTGCGTCTTGCATCACAACCACGCTTGCTCACTATGGCACACTACACCAACCACCTCCTTTCTGCCGTAATGCTTGTCCGATCCTAACACCTCTAGTGTGGCTCGTGTTTGCATCGTTTTCAACCTTATGAACTCTCCAGCTGTACAAACAACGTTTGTTCCCCGGTATCTTCCGATTCTTTCCCCAGAGAGGCATGCATCCATTCATAATCGCAACCAGGGTTCAGCGTCTTCGCTTCTCGTCGATCGTCAATCGTCACCGAACTATGCTACATACTTCGACCTTGTTCGCCTTTCCCGTGACGAGGAAAACAAACGTTTATTCCGCTATGGTAGTTGTTCGCGCGCAAACCGACCTACATCTCACTCGTCTCTCCCGTCGCCCCATCTCTTCCACGTTGGTTGGAAGCGACATCGATCTGCTTGCGATTCCGGCTGATACGTTTTTTTGACGCCTCTCGCACACTTTACTTTGAGCGAAGTGGACCAATGGGGAGGATACATGCAACGGGATACTGATCAGTGGGAACACGATCGCGACCAACGGTAGCGAGTGCGTGGACATCAAGGAAGGGTCCTACGGGAATATCATCGAGTTCAACACGTGTTCCTTGGAGCTGGAGGAAAAGTCGGGGTGCATCAGCGTACGAGGCGACCGCAACACCATCAGGTTAGTGGCTGCTCGCGAGCGAAAATGTGGCTTATCATCGAGATGACATGGTACGTCTAGCGCCGTGGAATGTGTTTGGAATCTCCGAGAGGTGGGCTCGTCATACGGTGAAGGTAGGACTTCCTTACTCAGTACTTCCCGGACGATTTCGCTCCTCAAGCCACCACCAACTTCTTTGTACCGGGAAGTGTGTCTGCCACTACCGACTAGAACTATCGGTTCGGTTGCGCGATGATACGTCTTCAAACGGACGTTCCGGGTTGTGCTTTTGAGGTTTTGCACGCACGGATCTCAGACAGTAGATACATCGCTTATACTATAGTTTTGCTCAAAGACGGAATACCTATGACACGTTTTACGATGAAGGAAGCACATTTTGGCTGAAATATTTCTGAACAACGGGGCTTTTTGTCCTAAAATTGTTGAAGTACCAATCTTGCTTCAACAAATGACGGCTTTGTATACGTGGACCATGAGATTATTCATCGGGATGCAGGCTGATTTTCGCTGAAGTCAGTTTTGGGGTGAGACATTGAGCTGCTTAGGTGAGGAGGTTAATAAATACATAGGTGAGCTAATATAATCAACCGCATTTTTCGACTTGAGACCAGTGGGGTCGGCTCCAAAACAAAACAAAACAAGCGGAACGGTCCGTACGACGGCTTAAGACACCACGTGATATACGTTTACAGTTTTTTTTTAAGACAACGTGAAGTGTGTCTTGGTAGAAAAAACAGGTCAATGCCGTGTCGCAATAAAAAACGGCTTAAGTTAGTAAACGATGGGTCGCTGACGGGGTAGAGTGGGTGTGCGCGATACAACGAGAAAGGGCCCATAGAAGAACGTCACGAGTTGACGAGGAGGCGTACTCAACTCTGTTCCAAATGGAGCGGTAGAACGTCGAGATAAGCTGTTATTCCGAATGTTCGGTACTTGGTATACGAAAAAACATCGGTCTTCCTCGGGACAAACAAGGCTCCGTGCTGTGGTGCACTACAGCGATCGGCCAGTATAGAAACTTCGGAGGTCAATGGCGTCGAATACTGGGTCCGCGCCGTTCCATGGTCAACAAAGGACAACACAAAAAAAAATTAGGTCAACATCGGGACGTTATCGTCCGGCTTTGGAATAAATTGGGTATCTGTCGTGGCGATTGCATTTGTTTACGTCCATGATTGGACAGAGTTAGTCCGTGTCAGGGACGAGCCGGGGTCGGCCCCGTGAACAGTCACTGATCAGTACTCAGTGGCATCGAAACATACTGTGCAACACACAGAGCTATCGGGTAGACGTTTGGGTGGTAACCCTCTTGGGGTCGGAAATCCGCAGGCTTAAACGTGATACCAGTCATTTACACTTCTCGTCGGGCAAACGAAGGTGCGGCACCATCGCCACGAAAGCTACAGCCTAAACACTCACGACAATCGGCACAGATGCCTATACCATCACCACCCGAACCTACTACTACCACCAACACCACCAACAGCGCTATCACTATCAAAAACATCGTCAGATGAGGGATACTCAGCAGGCTTCGGCACACGCAAATTAATTGGGCCACTTACCTGCGCGGCCGCACTCAATGCCTCTACAGATACAACACCGTGAAGGATTGCTGGGGAGTGGGGGTGCGATTGGGTGGTTCAAGAGTCGGGAGCAGACAGTACGGGCAGAACAATGACGTGAGACGAGTTGTTTTTGTTATTTTTAGGACTACAGCGGCTGGGGGAATCGAGAGCCGGCTTACGTAACAGTCAGAGCCAAATATCGCGTGATGGCAGAGGAAGTGACGCGCTCATGAGCCTTGTGATGCGGGCTAATATTACACTTGGCTCCCGTCACAATTTTGTAGTGGTGGAGGTTGGTACGGACAAAGCTTCAGGTTTCCCCGGGGCATTCACTAACTATTCTCCTGAATACGCCTCGATATATTGCTACTCGTAGTAAACTGTCAATGCGTTGTACGGTCCGGCTACCGGACGTGATCGCCATTCAGCGCGTTTACACTGCCTAGCTATGGTGAACCGGGCTTGGGGTTGAGGAAATAGCAATATCGTCAGGATGCCAATCTTGTTACGAAAACTGGCATTTTTCTATACTAAGTAAGGCCCGCTGAACTCTTCATCGTAATACAATTCGATCATTGTTTTTGTTGAATTCAGTTGACGGTTGAGGAGTGGAGGGGCCTCGGAAAACGTAGGCTCAACGTCCATCGTAGAACACCCCCCCTGCACGTTCCAACTAGTCACATCGACTGAACACCCAAGTACGACCCCGAGGATACAAGAATGGCACCCTCAACGAGTCTGTCTTCCACGATACGGGCATTGCCCCTTTGAATCAATCATTTTGTTCAGATATACGTCAACAGGTAGAGTCACACACCACGCACACCATGGTGAAACAGTTACAGCGCCAAGTGGAATAGGGCAATGACATGGATGGGCTCATTACACGCAACCAATCACGAAAGGGCCAGAAGAAACTAGTACTCCCTTTCAAAACCCTGTTAGTGAAAATAAACCTCGAGGGGGGGTATTGCCTGCACTCGGTGGCATGCGGCCCCGGCCGCCACCCCCTTCAACTCGTATGACGTAGCGTATGTATCGGTTCGTGTTTCTTGCAACTGTAAGCGAACACAGGTGCAGGAACGCCAGGAAAAACATTTACTTGTGTCGGTTTGGAGTCATGTTCTCCGAACGGGGTCTGTAAACTCACCTATTTCGGGGGACTATAGTTAATAGGACCAAATATTGTTGGTAAAAATATGAAAATATATGGGTTTTGTATAGACTGTAGGTCCTATTAACTATATTCCTCCGTAATGGTCTATCACCACAACGAAAAAACACACGCTTACGCAAGAAACTCAACTCGTCGTGTGGACACAATATTTACGCCGCACGCCCCTGACGCATAGCGTGAATGACGCGAGCAACAGTAGGGGGTAGCACGCCACAAGTTCCGAGGCTCCTGTCGCACTTGGGGAGCTCTACACCACTAGTAGGTCACTCCAAAAATGTGACTTCTGAGGCGTTATACAATAGAGGTTCACCCGGAATGTTTTTTCGGCTCCTTACTCACTGAGTTCCATACCTCACCCGAACATTAACGTCAGCTAGGCTCAAATAACGCCCCGATGAATTGTGTCATGGCCCAAGTTTACAGTCACTCTATTCTTCAAGCCGATTTTGCACTCCGACGATTCAAGGGTTAAGGACCCCCGTCATCTAGAAAACAGTTTAGCGTGGATATGCTACCTCTATCGTGGAACGCGTCTATTCCTTACTGAGAAACACTACAAAGCAAAAGGGAACGCGCCGAGCACTCGCATTTAGGCCGACCAAAGCACGATATACATCCCGGAAAGCATAGCATTATCGAAGCACGAGAAAAAACACGTAAGGAAGAAGTATGGGCAACCAATCGAGTCAATGCGGGTGAATTGTACGTAACAATTGGACAGCCTTGAGACACACTTGTCTAGTTCGTAGTTGCTAACCAGCAAGTTAAGTACGTTGCTATGCAGAGTCAGAGCTACAGGAGTAAAGGTGTTATACAGATCAGTTTGAAGCCCCATAAGGGTATTGCAACTACGCCGGGCCGGCCAGGGCTGGAATGTACTACTCTCGGAAAGGCGTTCTACGATAGATGGGTCGTCCACTCTAAGTGTTTTGAGGCTTCTCGGTTAAGGAGCTCTGTACCTCACCCGAAAACTGACCTCATCAAAAATCAAATTGCACCCTGATGAATAATCCCACGGTCCACGTATTAAAAACTGCAATATTCGAGAAAGATGGGCGTTCCGACGACGGTTGTTCAAGGAACCCATAATTCAGGTGATATTATAAAGGGAGCGTGCTACGTCTGCGTAGCGTGAAACGTGTCCAAACGCCCTAGAACCTATTATTATCCTACCATGCTTCCCCTCATGCTAGGGTCACGATGACGATGACGCTTCCAGTGTTTGCTGCTGCCTCACTTGCTTGTTTTTCGCAACTATTGTAGAGGGAGCGTGCCACGTCTGCGTAGCGTGAAACGTCCCCAAACGCCCTAGAACCTATGATTATCCTACCATGCTTCCCCTCATGCCAGAGTCAAGATAAAGCCGACGCTTCCAGTGTTTGCTGCTGCCTCACTTGCTTGTCTTCCGCGACGGCCAGATGCACAATAACCTAATATTCCGGGCGGATATGGGGGCCATAAAGGTCATGGCCTTGCCGCAGGGGGACATATGCGGAAACGTGTGCAGGTCGGGGCCCTGCGTCACCACAGGGTGAGCGAAAGGAAAAACAGTTACTGCTGTACTTGGTGGGGTGTTGGCTTACGTGTTGTGGTCGGGGTCGGTGACTTCCAGCGCTAGGCTCGCACGCAAACCGACACGCCATCTACGAGCGATGGATTAATTTGTGCTTCGTCGTTCAAATGGTGTGTAGCATCCAATATCAAGCCTACGGAAGGTACTTCCGGCCTCTGTGTCGAACTTTGGCTTGAAGAAGACGCCACCAAAATTTCACTATGTCAGTGGGCATCGGGTAAACGTAACACAGAGATTTCTATTTTGACAAAGGGCCATACTCACTGCCCTATCTATGTGCACTTAGTCGTATGCCCGACGAGATCAGTGTGGTAGCCCCTACCTGCTCAAGCAACAAAATGGAGACAGGGGTTAGTCGACGCCGAACGGAATATCGATAGAACGAGGGGTGTGTACGGCAGTGAGCTCAGTACCGTCCCACCACATATTCGCCACACGGTTGTAGAGAGCGTACAGGCCACTTTGCTGAATCCACAAAGTTTGTGCAAAATCTTTACATGTCCGTTGTGTAGATGTTCGCTCGCTCGGAGCTGAGAACCTGAGACTACCCGAGGATATCGTGCGCTCTTCCGGTATACATCCTTGAACTCGACGTGACGCGCCTTCTTTTCTCTACGAAGGCCTGTTAGCCCATGCAGCTTTGATGTCCGCTGCGAAAACTTTATATACCGAGTATTGAAGCAGCAAGGCAGGACCTCATAAGCACGTCGTTGCCTCCGTCGTACAACTGATGCCCGTGGGGGGCAGTCACTGCCGCGGGATGCTGTCGCACACCTATTGATAGCTCCGGAGTTGCGACGGCGTAACAGCTGCCAGTAGTAGAAGAGTACACAAACACCAGGTTCATAGTAATTCAATTCACCAGGAAAAGGTCTGCGTCGAAAACTTGATAGAGGCACTCATCGAAGTGCTAGGTCACGTCTTCATCATAAAAGGGGCAAAAACAAAATCGACGATGCCCGCTTCGCTTCTTGCCTCATCAACTGGCTGACGTACGCTTACTGCTCCTGAATCGTCCTATGTCGCACGGGCAGAACGTACGGGAAAACCTATAGGAAAGGGTGGGATCATGAATGTTAGCCAGGCAGAGAGACCCGAGAAACTAGATGGTGGCGTCAACAACGCAAGCACGAACGCAAAGCGAGGGCGACAAAGGAGCTGTTGCCCGTAGGTCGTAAAGGTGGTGGAAATAACGGTCTCGAGACAACCGCACAGGCAGCAAGAGGGGAAAGGGCATATAAAGATGGTGGTGGTGGTGGCCGTGAGTGTAGCTGCAGTAGAAAATCAGGCTCCGTCTCAACAGGCATAGACGACAAGAAAATCTGGCGTGCCATCAAGACTGCGACAGTGTTGGCGTTAGGCTAGGGGGGGGTGATATACACATCTTCTTCCTTCTTGGGTGGGATTGAGTTTGACTCGCCCGACTAGGAGTTGATAACTTCGTACCATCCACCGCACCTCTAAGGCAGATTGATTCGCCAAGGTGAGCAAGGATGGGTGCACGGTGCCTGCAAGTATCAAGCTGGTAGGAAGAAGGGAATAGCAGAGCTTGACGACATCTCCCCCTGAGTAAAGCCCAGACAATGGTATTGACGGTGAAGGAGTTCTTTTACTTGCAAAACAAAGGGCGAAGCAAGGGGCGTGACATACCTTTCCCTTGGGGTGGGGTTCATGTAGGATGCGTCGAATGTGGTGTTCGAGGAGGCGTTCCTCAGCCCACCCCGGACCTGGGAACGATGGGAAATACTGTAAAGGAAGCCCCCACGACGCCGATTTTTACGAAGAGATAGTGTTGGTGATTGGTGTTGACCTCGGTTGCGACCCGGCCGATCGCCACTGCCTGAGAGATATTCGAAGTGCGGGTAAACCTTCTCGGAGCCCATGGAACTGCCGTAATGTCTTGTGGCGCTCGCGAGGCTGCTGGTACCAGCCGACCTCCATCACGCCAACACTTCGGCCGAAACACCCGCTGCTCAATTCCCTGCTCTTCCGAGGCTTGGCGACACATGGATCAACGTCGGTCAGTGCCAGAGGACAAGGACATGCTTCTGTGGGAATGTGTTGACGGCCTCGTGCTGTAGGTCCAGTCGCATTTCCTGGCACAAAAGGCCCCATCCTTTGAAAGAGTCGTTCAACGACGATGTTAAGGGACAACGTTTCTCGTTGGCATTCGTCCGACCCACCTACCGGGTTGATGGTGGACAAGTACAGTAGAACGTTTCCGATATTGTATAGTGCTGTTGTACGTCGGTGTGATTGCATGCAGCTGCTGTGAAACTTGCCGTTGTAGCGTCACGGTCAGCATTTCAAAGGGTGTGGTTGGCGTGCTTTGTGAGGGAACGTGTTTTTACAATTCAGCGTGGAAGCTGACATATACCTCCGATATTGTATGTTCCGATTTTTGCCGGTGTGTAGACGTAATCTCGGCTGCCTGGTTTAGAGGAGGCGATCCACCGCGGAGATTATTCATCCTTCCCGTGTTACACCGAGAGAAGTTGAGGCGCTCAGACAGCCTCGGTCGCACGGCAGGAGGCTTGAGGGTATACTGGGTTTAATTTGCTTCTTAGACGGGGGTGGGCGTTCGGTGAGTGGGTTGAAAACGCTGAAAAGCGTGAACGAACAATCGCCCCCCTATCGTCGCCTATGGCTGATCTATGAGCGAGAAGGTAACGCCTTTTTCTCATGTAGAATGGCCATTGAATGGTGCGCCTTCCACAGTAATACACATCGGCAAACGACGTGTAGGAATAAAAGCAAAGCGGTAAAAGTGTCAATCATTGCGGTATGGAAACACGTGGGAAATTTCCCGTGATCCGATAAAAGGCACATAGCTTCCTCCTTCTTTTCGAAGGAATTCGTTTTTATTCAGCCCATTCCTTGTGTTCGACTACATTTTTTCCCCTCGTCCTATCTACAGTTTGTGCCTTGCACGTTTGATTCTTGCGAGGGGGATTCAGTCTCAGGGTTCCTTCTGTCGATTCTCGTAGATTCTTCACTACAATCACATGACTCGCGGGTTTACATTCGCAGTTCGTTACGTACAAGACCGCCAGCCTCAGGCGCACTCCTGGTGGAAAGTGATGCCGAGAGCAGTCGAGACTAGTGCAGGAGTCCTCGAGTTTTTAGCGTCTGTTTAAAGTGTTGTCGACCGGCAGTGTCTGGCGGACGACTATATCCTGTAACGTCTAGTTCATGGTGTTATGTTTGTCCATGAGTGAGTAGTCCCAACGTTCTCTCGTGAAACATACACGTCTTTCCTGAGAATCGAGTGGAGTTTGCGCTTAGCCTGTTTTCCTGTTGCGAATCTTCATCCGGTTTATTGATGTTCACATGTCTCACAAAGGCTTTGCCTGGTGTTTCTTACAGCCTGTCGTGCTCATTTGATAATCTTCATAAGGAGGAAAATATATATACGTTTTTGTTCAGTGCTGCGGTGTTGGCAGGTTTACCCTGCGATCGCATCACGAATCAAAATAGCATGCACAGTCGAGCCTAAGGGAGAGTCTCATGGTCTCCGTTACACCCCACAAAGGAGCCAGCACGCGTCCACTTTTGGTGTGGCCAGTGCCGAAGGTTAGCTTGTTGATTTAACGTTTGGTGGGTGCAATTTTGTTGCCTGTGGATAGAGCGGTGCGTAAGGTCGTGAAATGAGTGGCATCCCATACATAGGTGCGCGAGGTCAAGTGGGCGGCCTACCTCGTAAATGTTGAACGACGGCTCAATCGTTTGATAGCGATCCCGTCTGACTTACCCTCAGACGAATATTGGTTTTAATTTTCGAGTATTTGTTTACCAGGTTTTTGTTGTTCGAATGATTCAGGCTGCGGCAACGGACTTTGTATGTGCCCTGCCACCGACTCGGTATAGGCCTTTGTTTGTGTGCGAAAAATCCGGATTCACTTCCCAGCAATTGGCTAATGCTACGGGTCAGTGGGGAGGGGGTTGCTATACCAGTAGTTAAACTCCCTAGTTCCAACTCCACCCAAGCGAGTGGCTTTGCACCCCACTCAGAGAATAATAGTTTTCTTTCACTCATATTTTGTTGACGCAGACCAGTGACCAGTCACACGGCGGCGCATAGTCCACAACCTCTGTACCGAGGCACCGGTCGGTTTCAATATGCTCACGAGTGCTGGCAACCGCGAGGTCGAGCTTGAAGCAATGGGGCCACCAACACCCCCAGGCTTGGGATACATGTTGGTGGCGGATTATAGGGGTGGGCGATGACGGTCGTTAAGGCAGGCAAAAAAACCCTAGGGTTGGAGGAAGGCGACCATTGGCAACCCTTATTTGTTCCTACGCGATGCACTGTACAACAGGGACGTATCTAATGTTGTTTTTGGATCAAGTTGACGCTGCTAGGTGAGAGTACGATCGTTTGGGATGCCTTACTCAAGGACGTCTTGAACTCGACCATAACCTTAACTAGAGCGAACCATGCGAGATCGCAATCCTATCGTCTTCGAAAAGCAACAAAGAAATAGTAGTTGATGTCCCACATATGTTGGGATGTAATTTCTGTTCCTGGGAATGAAGTAAGTTATTATCAGAATGGACCGAAAAAAGGTGCAATACCCCTGTCGTTCCGGGGTGCCTGCCCACTTGAGGAACTGCAATGTATTACAAGGTAAGAGGTACAATTCGCAAGTCATCCAATCACTGCAATAGCGTTAATATATACATATACATAAAGAAAATCGGCGCATATCCGATCCCCTAGGAATATCACGAAAACAAAGGGCCGGCCAACAATTGTGATTTACGCTCCGAAGGCTCCGGACAGTGACAATGACCTAGTACTATGTTTTCCCCTGTCAAAAGTGCTGGCTCTGTAGCCTCTACCGGAATACTGGAGTCTTCCAGCGTTCCCTGCCTGCTATCTAGGATGTTATTCTCGAACGCGAAACGTCAAACAGGGCTACTGCTGAGTTGCTTATACGGCAACTGTGCGCCTCCATTGACTAAATGTTGTGCGCGCTGTACGAGGTCGCCTACGCTCCGACCAATAAATGGTGAGTGCCGAGAGGTCTGTGTCCGTGAGTAAGGACGCAAGTATGTCACCAAGTGTCGGAAATTCAAGACGTTCGTGATGATGGAAATACCCCAATCTCTGGACAAAGAAGAAAGTGTATTCGCCCATTGTGAAGACCAGGAGAAGAGTGAGGATGGGGTGAAGAGGCGAGATCGATGTGGGCGTGACCGCCACTTTGTCGCCACGGCACAATGACCACGCTAACGAAGGGTGCACTCAACGGGCTGTGTAATCCTCGATGGTTTGTTTGACTGGAAGGTAGGTTCTCACAATCGGTACGAAAAAGCGTTCCCAGCATTGATAAATGTGGTGATTGAATCGCGGTACGTAAGAGATATCATATTTAGATGGGGAAAAGCATTTTCTGCGCCAGTACAGCGTCCTTACTAGGCGCTATTCAAATAGGCACAGTACTACCGTACGTGGGGACGTATTTGATCATTCATGATGCGCGCCGCACCCATCTGAAACATCACCAGTCGCACTCAGGTGTTTGTCCGCGTGGAGGTTCAAATCATATCTCGGGAAACAAACTGATGCCTCATAATTTGTAGGGTGAGACTCTATCGCGGGACGCGTCGAATTGCATCGACGATAGGGAGGAGACTCGAGTCTCGCCGCATATCGTATGTGTTCGCATCGATAGAAGCAATAAGTGCTGAAGACGTATTCTACGATAGACGCAGCACCTTTTGCTTTTTGTTCTTCTGAGCGAGGGAGGCTCAACCCAAAATCGTCCGAAGGCCTATCTTGTTTCGAAAAATGGAGTTTTGGAATACTTTAGTCACGAGATTATTCATCGGGAAGCAATTTCATTTCTGCTGACGTCATTTTTTGTGTGGAGTATGGAGCTCCTTAGATGGGGAGCCTCAGAAACGTTAGGGTAAACCTCTGCCGTAAAACTCCACTGAACTCGTGCGGAGGGACTGCGAGTTCAACATATACGTAAGCACGATCGTCGAGGTCCAGTATCGGGGGACATACTCTATTATATCTAAAGGCTTGGGGAAGAAAATTGTGCCCGCGGATCGCGTCGACTAAATCAACATCGGAAATCGGGACGCCCTCGGGTTTGTGTTGCATGTGTGAGGGTGGATTCGGTCAGTCGAAGAATGACATGTAACCGATATGGAGAGCTGGAGGCGTTTGCGATGACGACGTAGACAGTATATTGTCAACGGTGCGTGATCAATCGCAGTCCGTCTGAAGAGCGGGGGTGGAGCGATGCTGACCCTTGACATATCTGGAATTCTTTAGTAACGCATCGGGTTGTGAAGACGCGGGGACAACAGCTTGCTTTCCCTCCGAAGCCAGCCTACCCTGGATGTGGTTGACTGTACTTGTTGAGTTTGTCCCACGTCACTGTCAACAACACCGCCCTTTGAGCTACTCCGAGGACACCACAAAAAAATCACCTTCCGTCGCTAACGACAATTTATTCAGTTGCAGTATTTTTGGTTTGTCATCATACGGACCGATATTGTGACCGGCGGAAGGCGACGTAGCCGACGGTTTGTTGGACGCCTTGAGGCCGTGATAGAGGCGAAAATTGGCTCTAATTAACGATGAGCATTGATGCGCGCTCGTTGCGGTCAAGAGTTTCTCTTATATTCAATTTATTCAACATGCATTTCGTTCAGTTTTCGGACGGTCCGGCTCCAGTTACTTCAAGGCATGCGCGCACAAGGTTGCGCGTGAAGCGTCGAAGACCTGAACGGCGCATATACAACGTTGACCATAACATGTTGCACAGCAACCCACCCAGTCCAACTACAACTACTGTGGGTCATTACACAAGGAACTGTCGACATTGACGATTACCCCCCGCCCCAAAAACTCCAAACCTCCACATGTTTTGTACGAGGTGAACCTTAATCGTTTGCACACACCCGTTTTCTCTATGTGCTTGCTCGAGATAGACCTGTCGTTATATATTTGGCAATGGCCGGCACGCGCGACAAACCTACACCGAACACTCATCAGGCAAACAAAGCAAAGCAAACCGGTTGCGGTTCACGGCCTGACTCGATAACATTCAGCGTGGACTTCGAAAGAGTGGTAAACAACCGCCGCTCGACGTTGATCAGCCTGCCGTTTGATGATAATGACTTGGGAGAAAATAAGATCCAACGTCAACCTGCAGCACACATAATCGGTCCTGTTCGGTGTTTTAGGCATCGACCTGCTGCACACAGAATCGGTCCTTACTTGTATGAAAAGTACGAGCTTGTCTGTGGTTATCATTTCGACATACTTCATAGCTACGGTTTATCCTAATGTCTGACAAAGGTACCCTGTATCCAACGACCTATAGCCCTCCGCAGTTATCGCTAATCGCTGTGGCTATTCGCTCTGGCTCTTCACTGATTGATCAATCGTGGGGTTTAATTTACCAGCAACACAGCTTCGGGCCGCGGGGAGGTTTTAGCACAGTGTCTATGGTACGGATCTTTCCCGCACCTTGAAAAGCGACACGACGGCAGCACCCGTTTGAGGGTTACGCGGTACGAGTGAAGAGAAACATATTACGAATACATGAAGGGCCATATCGATAAAGAATGAGGTCCGGTCGGCGAAACCATGTCAAAGTGACGCAGGCTAGCAAGCACTGCCTCGGAGTGCTCAACGTATCAACTTGTAACCTGACCTGTGCGCGTTGAAATGAAATCGCCCATCCACCTGATCGCTTCGCGTCATTATAACCAAACAGCCAGCAAATACACAGGTCAACCTCGGATACCTCGTGTTAAGAACATATTTCCTTCCAAGAGTGAGACGCCCTCCTCGACAAAACCCGTCCACGTCATTCGCGCCCTTTTCCTTGTCCGGCAGTGTTTCATTGTGACGGTTTTCAACCTTCACTAACGGGCAGCACCGACACAAAGCAGACAGGAGCATACCTTTCCGTCGTGGGCGTTCATGGCCAGACGCGACGCATGCCGTGGTAGGAGAGAAACATATGGTCTCTAAAATGGTAGAGCAAACGAGCCTCCGCAGCTGGGCATGTACATGGGACAAATTCCGTAGAACTTGGTGACTTGCGCTCAAAATCGGGGTAAAAAAGTTATCAAAAGGTTGAATCTAAATCCATCGTGAGGGAAAAATGTTCTACAACCGTATTATTCGGGATACCAACGTAGGTCATAGGAATCATTCATCGAGTTGCACGCCGAGTATTATCCAGGTACGAGAGTGCGTGTGGCTTATATGTACGGGGGAAACTGACCGATGAGATCAACAAGGGCTGGTGTACCCGTATTGTCCCAAATGTGTATCTCGGACGAGTTTTCCCCTGGCGGGTGATTCGCGATCGAGAGGACGCAGCGACGCAGGTTCCCAAAAGGACAGGCTAAAGGCACG
>JBBMHQ010095516.1:0-10338 GCA_037834295.1 Postelsia palmaeformis | reverse complement strand
ATATATATCATCGTTCGCGCGTCGCTCGTGTTAGCTTAGGATGAGATAAGGGTGCCCTACCCAACGTACCTTCCTCCGGGGTGTGGAATGAGGGCGATATTACACAAGTATGGGCACCCGTCATGTGCTAGTGTTTTTGAGCGGGGGCTCGTCGTTGGCGCACGCTATGCGCGTTTCGTAGACGATCGATTGAGGCAATATATGTATAAACAAGCGCGGGCTCAGTTGATACCGGCCGTTTGGAGCGGGCAGTGTCCGTTGCAGGCTCGTTTTTTTTTACATTCGTCAGCGGTGCGATCGGCCACCTGCAATACACAGCGTTATCGTGTAGATAGCTCCATGGCAACGACCCTGGTTGCTGCGAACGGTACGGTATATGCACGGCTGCAACGTTTAGAAGTGTTTAGCTACGGTATTCCGGGTGCATCATGGGGACGGCGACAGAGATGCCAATGCCAGAACCTTGTCAGTGTTCGTCGTGCGCCTACCAACGCTTCCTGCTGGCAGGGGTGCTGCTTACTATCTATGTAGCGGCTCGCGCTTGGTTTTTGATTTTCGCTAAGGCTGCCTATCGCTGTGGATTTTTTATTTCTGCGACCATCGTGAGGCTTGGATCTTTGATCGTCTATGCGCTGTCCATATACCGTCTGTTTCCGAATATCCTCGACATGACTAAAAAGGCAAGCGACGAGTGAGTACACCCGCGCGCTCCCCCCTCACACTTGATATATTTTTAAGGAGGGGTGTAAGAACGCCCAAATCAATAGCACGCTGCTCGTGAATATCCTAGTGCCGAGGATAATGCGCCTTGGTCGGTGGACCGTAACTCGGGTGATCAGTAGCCCTGCGTGGAGGGCACTACAAATTACGTTGCCGATGCGAGTAAGATGTTTGCCGGTGCCAGGCTTCGAGACGGTCGCATCACCGTCGTCGGCGAGAAACCAGCAAGACCTGCTAACGGCACAGCGTTTCAGATAACACAAAAGAGCGTTCCTTGCGACAGACGCAGCTCGGTACTGGCGGCCTCGTGCCGCGAGACGCGGCTGGGGGCTTCGTCCCCCGTCTCTGCTTCGTACCAGGGGATCCAGCCCGATGCTATCGCCATGTTCCCGCGCGAGTAAGGCGATATGGGCTGGCCTCACCGCACCATATGTTGGCCTGGCTAGCTTCAACAAATGCTCGGTGCATCGACAACTCAAAAAGACTCGGCAAGAGAGCCGTGGTGAGTGCTCTACGCGATTACTGAACTTATATATATCTTCGCTGTCGTCGTTGCCGATGATTCGGAGGGACTTTCGTGTTCGTTGTATTCCGAATGATTTACGTGGCATTTTGTGAGTATAGCTAGGGGCCATGGTACGGTAGGAAGAGAAGGGGCTATGCTTTACAGCCCAAGCTATCCATCGGCCATTCTATCAACAACTGCATCGACCGTCTCAGCAACCACTAAACCTGAGCGACTCACCAAGATATTTTGATCGAATTTGAAGTCAAACTATACTGTTCGTGAGAAGCCTACAGTAGACCACGAGGTGCATGGCACTGTCTTCTGAGGCTCCTCACTTGGAGGTCTCTACAGCGACTGCACGCGTAGACGGACAGCGGTATTTATATAAGTGTGCTCCAAACCGAATGACCAATCCCGCAGGCCTACGGGATCTAGACGCGAGCACCTTGTCAAAATTACTATCGACATTGTTTTTTTTGGTCGAGAAGTTCCCCCCCGTCAGTCAGAATTGCTCTCCTCAGAGGGCGAAAAAGTGTAATACAAATACATCCATCGAGGCACCTGCCACGCAATGGTTTCCAGTCGGGCTCAGCTTGTTTTCCCCAACAGTGCTACACGCCGGTACAGTAGTCGGTCGAGAAACAGGACGGAGCCATAGAGATGATATCTGATGGGTGCTAATAGGTGCTGCCCTTACAGGAAGCACGCGTCACAGCTTAAGGCTGCGCTTCGTAGGCAGCGGTTTGCATCGTCGAAAAAGTTTACGTGTTCGCCACGCCTGACCACCGCGGCCAGGATGGTTGAATACTTCATCTAGTGGACGCTTGATATACTGGCTTAGGGTCAACGTCGTCCAGGTTCTTGTCTGCTCTCGCGTGTGCTTTGATCATTAGTCGTTTGTAGATGATGCGGAGGGTTTGGAAAGAGGCGTTCGAGCTCACACCGAAACCGTCGGCAGCTTAGAATATTTTTTCTCGTAGTTACGATTGATCCGGTACATCTGGCTAGATGGAGCTGTGCTCGAGCGGTGCGTTATGGTATGGAGTGGGCGCTTGAGGCTGTAGCATCGGAAGGGAGGCTAAATACCACCGTGTATGCCCAGACATGCCATCTAGCTTTCCTGGCTAGTTAAGGACGCCTCCACTTTGACGGAGGAGTCCAGGGTTTGGAGAAACGTTTGAATTGGAGTGCAAGCCCCTTGTGGGAAAATATCGTGGTTAACTAGGTGCATGAACCGCAACCATGGCCTCAACTCCAACATGGTCTGATGATGGCAACGTTTTGTTTCCTTCGCATCCTATGCACCACGCAACCTTTCTACCGCTGGCGGTTGTCGAGTATCGTGTGTTCGTTTTCCCTGTTACGATTTCAAGGGAAGAACATATCCTGCGGCCATCTACACAACTAACCTTCACA
Organism: Postelsia palmaeformis; assembly: GCA_037834295.1. Taxonomy (NCBI): domain Eukaryota; class Phaeophyceae; order Laminariales; family Laminariaceae; genus Postelsia; species Postelsia palmaeformis. The sequence goes on along the minus strand of JBBMHQ010095516.1, from coordinate 7,694 downwards.
CACCTCCGCCCCATGGGTCTGACCTCCGATCCCACCCTTGATACCCATCGCAGTCCTGCCACTGATGCATATCTTTCGTTCGCTACATACAGCATTGCCAGCTCGTACATCGCATCAGGCGTATACGGCGTGCAGTTTCGTACTGAGCGCGAACCAAGTGTTTACAAACGCCGACTATGCTGACTTTATTCCCACATGGAGACCCCCACCCTCTATATGTATAACATGTGCTCTCAAGACAAAGTCGATAGCTTTACAGTCGTCATGAAACTACGCGATGATTCATCTGCCGCTTCCGACGTCTCTGGATGCATTCTGACTCGTTTCTTCGTCTATTCCTACCGGTATCGCATTTCACCTCTATCTCCTGGATGAACGCGACCTGGATGTCATCGACCGTTGCTCTGACATACAGAAAGACTTATCTCCAACAAAGTGCAGCAGTATATTTCTACGGTGGAAGGAGGCGTTCTTCGATGGAGACTCACCCAAATTCATTTGATGCTTCTCACTTGAAGACCTCCATCCCTCACCCGAAAACTGACTGCAGCAACGATCGAAGTGTACCCCGATGAAAGCTCACATGACCCAAACATACAAAAACGTCTTTTATCGAAACAGGATTGACATTCGGACGATTTTGGGTCATGGAGCCACGTCAATCAGAAATCATTTTCGCGGAAATGTGCTACCTCCATCGTAGAACACACCGTCGGCGTGACGGTGGCGTCCTCTTAACACATCACCACTAATATACTATTTCATAGATACTCTCAAGGATTCGTGCACAACTGTATTCATCGTCATCATATAAACTCCACTACTCTGCGAAACACACCCACCTCGATCGCTTTGAGCGCGAGCAGGGCACCGACAAGCACTGACAGGGAAACATTCGTCTTCGTCTGGCTTTCGTTGTCGCCACGCGTTTGACTTTTCTTACGCGACGCTGCTCTTGTCATCACCCCCCCGCTACAGACGACACTCCTCGGCCTTTTGCTCAAGGCGTCCTCTCTGGTACTCAGCCCTTCGTGTGGGTGTCGAGAGGCAGAGTTGCTGCTGTTCGTATTAGCGTCGGCAGAAAAGCTGGGAGTTCTATTCCGGTGAGCACCTCCGAGTCGTCGGGCGCCGGTATCGACATGCCTCAAATGTGTCCCCGCCTGCAGACAAGGACTCCAGAAGCTCAGGAAACCCGCCGCGGGTCGCCCATCCCGAACCCCGCCTATACTAATCGCAATCCGCTTATTCGCAAGAATGACCAACCAGCCGCGGCGGCGCCAGGAGCGCTCCTGCTGTGCGTCAATAAGGGCAAGCTCGATACGCTTTACTGAGGCTAGATCGGACTGCCTAACCGCCAAGGGCACTGCGCCGCCTGTGAAGGGTCGTCTAGAGTTCTCCATGGGGTGTAGTGGGTAGCCTATGCCGATCACATCGGTGGCGACAGGCATTGGAACGCTCATACCGCTTCTACGCGGCGACTTTGCTGCCGCATCATTTGCTGCAGCCCGGTCCACCGCGCGAGGGTCTGCCCCAAAGTTGAGCAAAAGCTCCGCGCTTTCGGCCTCGTTGAAACGGCAGGCCCAGTGCAGAGGTGTCAATCCGGCCGAAGACCTCGACTCTACGTCCGCCCCAGCTTCCACTAAGGCCTGGATTATGGGAGCGAGGCAGCCCTTGGAAGCCCAAGACAGCGGAGTCTGGCCGTGGGTAGCATCACGGTGCTCCATAGAGGCCCCCGCGTGCAGCAGGAGACTGACAATGTTCACCCTGTTCGTCACAACTGCCACGTGAAGCGGGGAGAAGTCGCCGGCCATTCGTGCTTCCAGGTCTGCTCCGGCGTCAATGAGATTCGCTACCATCTCCCCGCATCCAGTACAGGCCGCGACGTGTAGCGGAGAGACACCAAGGTGGTCACGGAGATCTGGGTCTGCGCCTGCCTGTAGCAAGACCCTCGAGGTGACGGCGTGGCGGAAGTACGCAGCCCGGTGCAACGGCGTGTCTCCCTTCCCATTCTGCCAATCAAGGAAGGCGCCACCTTTGACCAGGCCGGATACCATAGTCACATTTTCCGTCGTCATGTCCACGTAGCCATGGACAAGTTTCCCCCCCATGTCACTAGGCAGAAGCAGGTGCGTGATGGCTGGTGATGTGTAGTGCGATTGTCTGGCGGAAACCTCGGCTGGAGTTAAGCCCGCCCCATCGTGTTGCTCCCTGTCAAATCCAGCATCAAGCAGAACTTCCACTGCTCTCACATGACCACCAGCAGCGGCGCAGTGAAGGGCAGTGCTCCTCCAGTGCCCAATGCCGCGGCGATGGCAGTTCAAGGGCCGACAGTCTGATTCGCCAGCGCGAGAGTTGATCAGCAACTTAACAACCTCCACGTGCCCTCTAGACGCCGCCAGCATGATCGGGGTGGCTTTGAGTTGGCTGCGAGGGTCAACGCTCGCCCCCGCTCTGAGCAGCGCATGAACCACGTTGCGGTGCCCTTGCTCGGCGGCCCAGTGGAGCGGAGTGCGGCCGAAACGATCGGGCAGATCGTAGGAAAACCCCGAGCCTGCTGGTAACGCTGAGAGAGACAGCACTATGCCTTGCGATGCGGCACAGTGGATAATCTCCTGGTTTTCGGTAACTGATGGGGAGTCTGCCGTCGCTGCAGTGGGGACCCGCGGGAAGACCTTGGAAATAAGCTTCCGGTGGTTGATGAGTGTTCGGAGGGGGTGTGCGGTACCTTTGCCTGCCTGCGTTCCGGATTGCGCCATGGCGGTTGAGGCGAGATTCGACGCAGTCGCGAAATCTGTACAAAACAGTGAACACGGGGTGAGAAAGGTACAGCGATGCGTATTTGTTAGTTATGACCTGTGTGACTTTACGGGACTTCCATGGAGACCTGGCGGAAGTCCCACGGGAGTCCCACGTAAGTCCGATGAGAGTCTTACTGATGCACTGGAGCCCGTTGCGAGTCCCATGGAGGTTCAACGGAAGTCCCATGTATATTCTTTGGGGTAAATACATTCGCGTGGAAGCCACATGGAGGCCCCTTGGAAGTACCATGGGAGTCCCATGAGTTTCTTACCAAATTTCGATGAAGATCGAAGTCCATTGAAGTTCCACGAAATTCCCGTGGGATTCCCATGAAAGCCCCATGGGAACAAACGGGCACACCCAGATTCAACCAACATCTCATCAAAGACCTATGCGACTTCTTGAGTTCCATGAAGTCCCAATGGAAGTGCACTGAAAGCTTTATGGAAGCCCCACGGGAGCCCCGCGGAGCTCCCATGGGAGTTTCACAAACGTTTCACCAGAGTCTCATAAGAATACTCGAGTCCCATGGATGGTCCAATTGGAATCCCATGGAAGTTCCACGAAAAAAAAAGGCGATACTAGCGTCGTATGGAAGTCTTATGAAAGTCCCATGGGGGTCCCATGGGAACACTCGTCCCATGGGAGTACCATGGAAGTCGCATGCGGGCTCGACGGAAATTTCACGAGAGTCCCCCGGAAGTCCTCTGAACGTTCCATGAGAATACCGTGGAAGTATGGATTCACAGGGAATACCACAGAAGTCCCATGGGAATCCGAAGGTTTCATGACGAAACATTTATTCGTTGTCCCACGGGAGTCCCGTGCGAGCCCATCGAAGTCGTATGCGGGTACCATCGGAGTGATGCGGTTCCATGGCCGCCTCATAATATTCGACGGCTCAGTGAATTATAGACGCGTGACGTGGAAGTCCCATGGAAGCCCCACTTGAATATGGTAAGCCCATCAAAGGCCCATGCGTCCCATGGTACTGCCATGGGAGCCCCAAAGCCCCATGGAAGTACCATAATCTCTTTGCGACTTCCATGGGATTCCCTAAGAACTTCAATTCACATGAGTCATGGGACTTCCGCTGGACTTTCACGGGTCTTCCGCGGTACATTTGGTTGGACTCTGGAGCTCCCGTGAGATTTTTGTAGTTTCGTCCGTGTAACTTGTATTGGACTGGCATCTCCGTGATGCTTCTGCGGGACGTTTGAGGCACTTCCATGGGGACTCCATGGAACCTCGCTGCAACTCCACTTGGACTTCGGAGTTGCCATGGAACGGCGATGACGCTAACGTGCGATTTCCATGATACTTGTATGGGAATGCAGTGGTAGTTCGGTAGGCAGTACAATTATGTAATCCCCGTGGGAATTTCATGAAATTTCCATGTGAATTTGATGTGAATTCCGTTATGCTTCCGTGGGAATTCCTTGGGACTTTCGTGGAGCTCCCGTGCTTCTGTGGTGCTTCCACAGGACTTCCATGTGGTCTACATTGGGAGTCTGTGGGACTCGTATTTCCGTGGGTGTTCCATGGGATCTCCGTGGGACTTGCATTGGATTTTATTGGGCCCACCGTGGGACTTTCATGGAACTTCCTCACTTTTGCAGCGCTCCCATGAGACAAGCAAGATACTTCTGTGGATTCCGTGGTAGATATATATGGAAGCCCCCCGTGCGCCTCTCGGGACTCTCACGGGACGTTTGGTGTGTGCTGCCACAGAGGTGGCACCTTTTTTATGATGCTGACGAGGCTCTTTCACCTCAAGGAGATGCGACGTGCCTCTGGGTATGTATGTCACCCCACCCTTAACGTTTCATAAAATATTTGACTCACTTGACCTTGATATAAGCAATGCTAATAGGACGCTCGCTTGATATCCGGATATAGAGCGGTAAATGCTAAGCCCAGCACGCAGTCCCATGAGGCGAGTGTATTGGCAAAGACTCTGCTGTCAAAAGTACATCGGATCGAAACTTCCACGAACGGTATATAGCTGGAGCCCCTTTGCTCCGAAATATAGTTGAGGCGAAAAGTGCAACTTCTGCGCATACTGTAGCCCACGGCCCTTTCGTGGGACTTCCTTGGGACTTTCCTATGACTTACCCATGACTTGTTCTTCCGTGGGAATCCGATGTGAACCTTTCGCGGGTCTTTCGTCGTGCTTCCATGCGACTTCCATCGAACATCCGTGTCAGTAAGTTTTGCCACGTAGGACCCGTGGGGCTTGCCATAGAGACAACGGAGTTCGTAGACGGCGAAAAGGCGGTCTCAGCAAAGCTAGGGGTTTGACCTACAGCAAGTATGTCGGCCCCCTGATTTTGGTTGCCAGTACAAGTAGTTATTTTCCACGAAGTTGTCAGGTTCAGTTTTCTGTCGACTCTCCAATTGTACAGTGGTTGTTATGTGGTATCGACGCTGCTCAAGCACGCTGTCTTCACATGCATGTATGTATATGTGTGGGGCTGTGATCTACGGCATGCCAGGTACCTGGTATATGTTACCCTCAGTAGCGCTGGTATTTACTGCATGCCAACTGCCTGATGTCGGCTGCCTGGGGACCGTCGTTGTCTTGGAACTGATCATTTGTATTTTTCCAATACACCAACACTGAGCCAAAAAAAGTTGCTCTCACGTGTGAAAACGTTTTACGTACGTACGTACGTGTCTGGAATATATTCGTCTTATTTTTTCTCTCGAGACACTTCGGAGTCGAGAACGTGCTGCAGTTGCTGCACCTCGTCTTTTTGCTCGCGGTGGTCGCCCTCCGTAATGCCAAGACACCACGAGGTGTCGACGGTCCAGAAATAGCATGTTATGAATGCCGGCAAGCGAGTTAACAGGATTGAAGCATCCTGACGTAGAGTAGTTGGTGGGTGGTGGACCCTCTATAAAATGGGGCCGGTTGAGTAGTGCCGGTTGCCACCGTAAAACAGCCTGTGGAATCGCTTGCTGTGATACGCAAGGTACAGAGTGCATTATTGCTGGCTGGCGCACTGGCTCTAAAGAGGGACTTCCTCACTCTTATTATGTTACAGCCAGTACCACTGCAGTGCGGACGTACAATGATATATGTTCAAGAGAGTTACTGCTGTTCGTACGAGTTATTACGAGTGTATCAATCAACACGACGTACGTACGTGTACTCCGAACGGCCTGCAGTTCGAAACGGTGGGCGTAGAAACAAAACAAAAAGTAATAACGTTGCGGAACGTTGAAATATACCTGGCACCTGGCATACAGCGGTCAGCAGTACATCTAGGACCTGTAGTTCCACGATGTAGAGTTATAGAATCGCAGGGGTTGACGGAGAACCGTCCTCACCGAATGTTTAGCAGCACCAGCCCCGGGCGAGATACTCCTATTTTGGTGGGAATCGCGTAATTTTACCCTGTCCGTCTCTGATCTCTTGATGGTTGCCAGGGAGTATGTCGCAGCCTTCGTTCTGGCAATGGATGGGTATATACCAGCAGTGTTGGAGCGTGGGGCCCGTGGGTGTACACTGCTTGCTGTAGACTGAAGACTACTACGTACGTATTATCTACCTGGTACAGGAGTTTTTCAGACTTCGGCAGAATCGCAGTGTATAGGTTATTTACGGCCAATCAAAATTGTTCCGAGTTCGGGGGGATCGCTACCAACCATCGTCGAATGCTCGTTGCCAAAGCTCACTATTTATTAATATCAATACCCCGTGATACAATAATATTTTCTGTGATCAACTGAGTACCTACCACTTATTATTAGTACGAGTACTGGTATACAATATCTTCGAGATCAAGGGTAGATGGAAACTCGTCAACTCGTCAAGTTTGATTCTGTTTTGTACTGCTTGTAATAATAATGTAAATAGATACTTGCTCTTCCATGCGTGTCACATGTAGTGGTGGTGCTCGTGCTGCGGAGTATACATGATAAGATAATACCTACAACGCCCCAGTGAGCCTTTTTTTGTTCATTATACGAAATGATCGGACCGGGTGTCATTAGTCGTCAGGAAGGAGGATCCGCATTCATCACCTATACTATGTACCTGGAGTATCCTGCTGATACAAGGCACCAGGTACCAGAGGTATGTAAACGTTAAGTTTTACGCTCGACCTTCTGGTCGGTATCTATCTCGCATATCTGGCCATGGCTTTGTGACCCTGCTTGGTTGGGACGAACGCCTGTAAAAAACGAGAAAAACAATGAATGGTGTCACAAATAACAGGAGAAATTTAGCGTGTGTGGTGCTTTTTTTCGTGACTTATAGTACACCACCACAAATTTTAACGCACAGCAGTGTCATATTATGCTACTGAATTAAAATATGCTACAGCAGCAGTAGTAGTATTAATAGTACTTACTGCTGTCAATTTTGACAAAAACCGAGAAAACAGGATGCCACAAAAAGTGTTGAAAAAACGTGACTTATTTGCCGACTCGGAGCCATCCTATACCCTATTATAGTATACAAGGTACCTGGTAAACGAGAACAACACCCGATTTCCTTCGATCTTTTTTTTTTTTGCACTCTTTGGGCCATACTCCGGAGTATTACACAGCAGTGAAATAAAATCCAAATATTTACAGCACCACCATCACCGAAAAAAAAAGATCCGTGTACCCATAGGGTGGCAAATTTTGGAGACACCCAGTTTATTTTATGTAGGCTTTACTGTTTACTCGTAGTGCACCGAGAACCCTGATCAACGACCGATACGTGGGAGGACGTTTCGCGCTTCGCACTCTCGATTTACGGTTCGCGCTTCGCGCTCACGGCCTCCGGCGGCTCCTGCGGAGAGGGCTGAAAATATATCTCTGCACCTTGTGGGTGGGAGCAGGGTGCCAAATGGGATCAGATCCGGGTGAGATCAGGTCCGGATAGCAGCACGCGGTAACAC
>JBBMHQ010095505.1:0-10339 GCA_037834295.1 Postelsia palmaeformis | reverse complement strand
TGTCTGTCTTTTTTTGTCCTACATGGTCTTTAGTCGCCTAAAATTACTCATCCTACTCAAACAGGCTATTTTTAGCGGGCTCTATCTCCTCGGCAAATTGCTCAATGGGGGTACGGTTTCGTACGACGCGTCCGCCGAAACCAGATGAAGAATCCGGGCGATATACATTTTTGATACGTTACTTGATACGCATGCTGCTGTTGAGTATAGCAAAATATACGTGAAATCGTAGATTTTGGGGACATTTCCACTCGTAGCTTGGTCGCCAGAGAGCGGATCAAAGTTCTGTTTCGCCCCACACCTAGATCGTAGAGTTTTACAGGTGTCAGAATAGTTTGAAGCACCACCTCGTGACGCAGAGCGAGCTGGCTATTAATTAAAAACACACTTTTGAGTTGTGTACTATTAACAAGATGTTCCAGGACCGCGAGGAAAAAAAGACAATATTGTTTTTTTCTTGTCTCTTTTGGCTGATAAATTTGATCAACCTGGTATGCATTTCATCGCGTTCATCATGCCACTTTGTTGTGATCGATGTGCACCACGTTCCTGAGCCTAACTGTTGTTGCTCTAACTCTCACGGTTGTGCCGCTGTCCGATGTGCCCTTCGACCTTTCTTCTCGATGCAATGTGCTGGTCGATATTTTTTTTTCTCGGAGCAAGGTGACCGAAAGAGGAAACACGTGGGATAGAGCGCAGCCTCGAAAACCCATCGAGATCTACGAGTTCGAGGGCTGCCCGTTCTGCCGCAAAGTGAGGGAAGCGATCAACATTCTCGACCTGGACGTGGTGTTCTACCCTTGTCCCCAGGGTGAGAGCGTAGAGCCGGCAGCACCCTCTACCATTCACACCCATACCGCACATGTGGATACAACTACCGCAGTAGCGCCCCTTTCCCGTGTGCCCAATAAAAATTAGTTGTAAAATCGGAAACTCGAGCCGCGGCATCGCAGAGTTGTGAAAACAAAATAATAATTGGATAAACCCCTGGTCCAACTTTCGATCTACCATCCATCGTGTAGTACAGTAGTAGTGTTGGTTCGTCGAAATAACATAAATGCGACATTCCTTCTTCTTCTCGGTGTTTGCCAAAGCCACTTATTTGGCTGCGCATTACTAACGTACAGTGGTAGACTACTACTGTAATACACATTTTAGGGTCGCCGCCACCCTTCCCTCTTCATCCTCCCCATTTTCTGACCCTTTTTACCTGTGCGTCGTTATCACAATCAACCGGACCGTGACTTAGCAGACGGGCCAACGTTCCGACCGAAGGCAAACAAGTTGGGTGGCTCAAAGCAGTTCCCGTACATGGTGGACCCCAACTCGAAAACCTCCATGTATGAGAGCGACGACATTATCAACTATCTCTTCGAAACGTACGGCGAGGGATCCAAGGTGTGCTGTATGTATCGAGGAAAGAAACACGCTGTGTTTGCCTCGAGCATGAAATACTAGTACGATCTCTACTATTATTGGTAGGAATATTGTGCCACGTGTTGACTTAAGGAGCCCTGGGCGTATATCGTCTTCCCGGAGGGCCAGGCGTGAAGCTGCCCGAAAAACCTGTCGATATGCCGTGGAATCGCGTTTCTTTTGCCTCCGTCGCACTCAGCTTCCCTGCAAGTTATACTCTGCCCTTGAATGATTCCTTGTTGTGCCTCGCTCCTAAACGCCACTCTCCGCCTGGATACGGGTGCATGCGCGGTCAAAGGCCAAAGCAAAAAGGCATGCAACACATGAGGACGTCATCGAAGCTGTCATCCATATGCAAGTCCGCTTCACCAGCGGTTTTTAGCAGGATGCAGGTCACCCTTCATGCGACTCGCCGGGCACCTCACGGCGCTTCGTGATTGCTGCAAGCAGTGTCTGTCTGGTCGGTGAAACCCGACTTCTCTTGTCGAGTACACCACCAAGACACACCCTCGACTACGGCCATGCATCGCATCAGTACACTCCCCCCTCTTTCACCGACGTCCAGGTTCCGTTCCAACTGTCGCTCGGACCTCTAACCACAATCACCGCGGGTCTTGGGATGCTTCCGCGAGCCCTCAAGGGATCGAAGTACACGCCGGTGAGCTTGTTGTGTGAGCGATGCCTCTCTGCTGGTGTGGTATGTCTGTCGCAAGAGAGGTTTTGGTCTGCCACCGCTTTATTTGTGCCTGACACTGTCGAACACACATCGGTAAGTTACGTATTGCCGGAGGGGGGAACGCGTAGCTATATGTCGGAGTGCGGTTCTGTATCACCGATGGGCATCGGTCAAGTAGAGAGAGCGCTGTTGGGCTGATCCGGGATGGTGCTTCATCGGTGAGATGTATGACGGACCAGGCTCGTTCAAAAATGCGCGATGACGGGGAAGCACACTGTATTGAATAGGACCTACGGCAAACACAAAAATCGATACATTTTGCTTTTTCTACTGTCAAAATTTGGTTCTATTTACTATGGTCCCACGAAAAAAGTAGATAGATTTAACAGGCGCTCCCCGGTCTACACATACTGTGGACATAAACACGACGAGTACGCGAGTATTGTGAGAGAGAGAGACGGCCTGGGATCCTCCAGATATATACTAATGTCAGATGTGCGGTCCATCCAAAATGTAACGCCAAACACAAACAAAATGTACGATACAAATTACGCCGCTCGATACTTTCATCGATTAGGTAACGAAAGCTGAAATTGCTAACGACCATCGACATAGTTCACGAAGTACCTATTTTTAAACCCTGTATGATACCATTTTGTTTATACCGGGTTGCCCCCCTTACCCCGCCACCTGGGTTTTCGAGGACGGAGGGTTCTGTTGTTCGAGGGGGCAGGGCGTTTTTTTCTTGTTTTTGTTTTCTTCTGATGCAGTGACTGCTTCTAGGTTATCAACAAATTTGGGGGAAGCACGTATTAGTTGAGGATTCCCTCGTTCATTCCACAGTCTCGTCTCTTCGGCGCCGGGGGGGGTCGACTTCGCGGAGCGGAAGCGCGTCCATTAACTCGTGAATCATTTTACATACGTCGGCTGTTCTTGAGCTGTGTTGACAGCCTCGGAAGAAGTCCTTGTCGATTCACGCGCCTTCCATAACCTATGTTTCTCCCTGAAAAACATGCACCCCCCTCTCTTGTCGCAGAGCTGAACGCGTGCACTTTGCCTGCTCGCCCTCCGTCTCGCCCTTTCCATTCCTTCGGGCCAGGCCAAGATGCCCAAGAAGTCTCTGGAGCTCTGGGGATACGAGTCCTCACCATTTACGAAGGTGAAACGCCTCCTGATTGAAAACTTTCTGCTTTTTCGTTGTTGTGGTCGCTGATGTTCGTTGTTGAAATTGATGTTCAATATGAATTGCTTTTTTTAGCGTTGAAGTCGCTATTTTTACTTGTTTGAAGGTTATCCTTTCCCCTTTGGCGTTGGAGATACTGCTTCCGTACTTGAAGTTGCTGATTGCGCGTTTTAAGTGTTTGCATGTTTGTTTCTCGGTGGCTTCCTAGCTGGTCCGCGTGCCAATCAGGATTAATTTCGTGGGTTCAAGTCTCACCGAGTGGATACTCGTCAGGGCTTTTTCTTGCATAAAAATTGTTTAGCGGGAAGCGCGAAAGCGTGAGATAGCTACACTGGATGAAAATCGGCGAGCTGTGGGAATGCTGAACCCTATGAGCGATAAAAATGAAGGCGTATACTGGGGGGGAGAAGAGGCGACACCCGTGACCACAGCTTGTCCAGAAGATTGCTGAGGGTAAAGCCTCCTACCAGCTAGTGGTGCTTGAAAACAAAAAGGGCTTCTTCCTCCTTTCCTCATTCACGGGAACGACGACCCTTCGTCTCGCGAGTAGTTGCACCCACAGCACAGCCGCACCGCACTGCTCCGCATGAAGCGGCCCGAGGTGCATGCGTACCCCGGGGCTGAAAGGCATGCGGCTAAAGGCATGCGTACCTCGGTGAGATATGGCGCCAACCTAGACTGCCTCCGCCTTCTGCCGCACGTTTTCGATGAATAGGTTGTGCGCGAAAAGCTGTGCGAGTTGGAGATCCCGCACAAGTTCGTTGCGGCCGCACGCGGAAGCCCCAAGGTGAGACAAGATGTCGTAGTATTTCCGTCGGTCGTTTCGTCGGATATTCCGACTCTTATTCCGTCCGTTATTCAGTAGACCATTCTGTGGGTAGTTCCATCGTGAATTCCGTCGATCATTCGTTGAAGCATATAGGAACGCACCACGTGTGCGTAGAGTGTAGATGTTCGGCAGAGGGGTGGTGATTGTCAACTGCCCCGATTTTGTGCTCCTTGCCGGAAAAACAAACAAGACAAACGCGTTGTTACTTGGTACCAGGTATCGGTGTAGTAAGAGACATACCCGGAGAAAAAGAATAGATAGGTTGGTATTTGTTTTTAGGAAAAGGAGTGATCGAACGACGCCGTACGGAACGAAGCCGTACCTGAGACCGGGAAAGAGCGTCAGACAGAATATCAGCATAGTAGCAGCATCTCGAGTATTTGTGATGTCGTGCCTGTGACGGCTCGATTATCCTGCAGTACTTGAGTACCAGGCTCAATAAGCCGATGTCATTGACTCGCCCCGTTCGGTCCAAATCATCGATACTCTTTTCAATTGCGCCACGTAGCAACATGCTCTAGTATCGATGCTATTGATTGCCGTGAGGGGACTATATGCTCCAATGTCGTTGTGATCATAGTATCAACGCGATTTTCACCACGACCGGCACTCTTGAAAAACTATGTTTTCTTTTTCGTTTTCGTTTTTTAAGCATGAACGGCGCTTTTTCTTCGCTTGCGATGTCGTGGCAGCGCCAACGGTTGTTCGAGATGGCTGGGGCTGGCCAGACGCCGTACCTGATCGACCCCAACACCGGCGCCAAGGGCTACGAGAGCTCTGAGATCGTCGATTACCTCGTCGATACGTACGCCCTTTAGCCTTTTCAGTGCAATATGACAGCGAGCTACTGAGCTGAAGCGTGCGCATCACGATGTGCTCGATATTCCTTAAACGAGACTGGTATGTTTGAGTGCAGTTTTAGTCAGATATAACACTGGTATGTGGCTCATCTTGCTGCTTGCGGTAGTGCCCGTCTCTGTTGCACCAGCACTACTCTCGTGAACGCATCGGAGAAGGATGGCTTCATTGCATTTACCCTGGTCGCAGCTAACTTGTGTCGCAAACTGTTACATTCTTTGTCTAGGTGCTGGTTGCCGAGGTAGCGCACGTGTTTAATTTCGGTTGTCAGAGCGAGCAGTGAAGGTGAATCAAAATTGTAGAAACTCTTGATTTTGGTAGGTACTGTTCCCCCCCGCGCCCAGGAGCGATTTGAGCGCCAAACGGGTTTGCAATATTTGATTTTTTCATGCCGAATTGTTAACGTGTACGCGGGTACAGTACAGCGTTATTTATAGTGATGCAGGGCGGGTTTTTGCGGCGATGGTGTTCGTTGACAAGGAACCCCTTTCAGGTGCTGAGCGCACCGACAACATGTTTTTATGAAACGTTAACGTTTGTGTCGGGAGGTCTGAACACACAGCAAACCAGAACGTGGACCCGTGTATTACGGTAGTTGCCGCCACCATGTATTGATAGTAGCGTTATCCGCTTCCGAGCGTCATGTCGCTGAGCGTCGCACATCTACTGGATGACCCTGTCTCGCGACCACGCACGGAAGTAGATGCAGGCGAGGAGTAAAGCGAGTCGGTGCGACAACACCAACAAGAGCAACAACCATATTTTCCTCGTGCGAAGAGCAAGTTCTCCCGTATGCAAGTGTTTTGGCCACAGCCTGGCATTCTCTTGCATGTCTAACCCGGTATTCTAACGATGTTGGGTTGTGGAGCCGATTCAGTCAGTGTTTTTTTACTAAAAGTGCTGCTCCTATTGAAGCACGCCTCCCACGCCATGTAGTGCCCCCACCACGTCCTACACGTCGGGGTATGTATGGTGTCTGGTTCAGTAATGTGCGGATGGGTGTGCTGCGGTCCCGTAATATTAAAGGAGGGAAGTGGCAGTGGTCGCTACACCCGCAGATAAGAAACATTATGGTGAGAAAAATAGGCTCAGATCGGCATGAACAATAGGAAAATTGGGCTAAGAAATACAGCTCAACAGAGGGACCAACTCGCTGAATTATTTACAATTGAGTCAGATCAAGTTCGGAAAAAAACAAGACATTGAGCCTGGACACCAAATTGACGTTTCTTAACACCGGACGCCCACTGCTGTATTTAGTAAGCGGAAACCTGCAGTGTGTATTGCAGCAATAACCATCTGTCTCTCGAGGGGGGGTTGTTATGGCACCCCCTCTCCCCTGTTGCGGCGTTATGGTTTGTAGCATTTTTTTCTGATGAGCGCCTCGCCCCTTCGTTCGCAAGGCATCTGGCGAGGCAAGCAGCAGCTAATACGAGAGCTTGTAGCGTCAAGCACGTCGTGTGAGTGACCAGTGCAGAACCGAAGGCATCAATCTACTATTAATAGCAGCAGTCGGTCCTTCGGTCCACACTGCCTTACACCAAACAGAGTACCGCTGTTTGAGAGTCTATATTCGAGGCCGGGCACTTTAAGACTGTGGCCGAGACAAGCGGGTGGATCACTTTCAGGGACAGCAAAGCAATGCTGGCGTTTTGAGTTTGGCGCATACATACCAGGTATCATGCATCGTACACTGAATGTGTACCCACCTGGGAATGTAGGTGGAGGCGATAGCTCACATGTTCTTTTTGTGGGCAACAAGCGGTCAGTGTCAAACTCGGGCGTGGACGTTCTTTGACTTTCTACTCGGAGTCGATCTTGATAGCAGCTGAGATGCTTCCGTCTTCCGTGACTTCATCCTATCATTCGTGAGTTCATCGAATAGTTCGTACGAATGCAGCCAGCAGCAGTTTCCAAGCACAAGTACGTACGTACGCACGTGCTGTAGAAGACCGCAAGGTAATGTATTATTGCAAATACTGAAAAGCAAGCGTGGAAGAAAGTCTTGACATATCCCTATCTGCTAACGCCATGCGAGGGTGACCTTGAACAGCTTGTAAATAGCAGGTTCCGTCAAGACTAAGGCCGCTGTCCGTTGCCCACCAAACTTATTCCACAGCAAGTAGAGACAGCACCGACCAACTCCACGAACTCCTCGAAGACGGCTCTCATCATGTGTACCGTACATATTTATGTACGTCCACGGGCGAAGAACGGGTCGCGACGTGGAACGGACGTCGCATGTATTCATTTGGAAGTTACCTCCCATGTATTAATTAATTTGTTGCTGTGTATGACATCTTACATTTTTTTACAACCTCCGCATTCCAACCCGGGGTCGGCCCGAATAGCGCAAGGCGGCGATCCTCCGAACCCGTAGTATTCGTATTCAGATGTGCATTGTCCGTCGCTACCAGAGCTGCCATAATCCCTCCGGGAGCAAACCATCTTGACTTCAACATTTTAAATGTATGCTGAAGCCCTCCGCTGTGTAAATTTTGGGCACATCTTGTAGAAACCCATGAACGAACATCGCGCAACGAATATCGACAACTATCCCACGTTCTCAGTACAACCTACACCTCGGACAGAAGAGACGATGACTGCTCGCGCTTTCCTGCGGCTGTCCGAGGGTCTCCGTGAAGCCTTTGCCTCTGCCCAGGACGACGAAACGTTGCGCTACTTGCGCGTGGAGGTTGTCGACGGTGACTGCCTCGAGGCGGTGGGTTCGAAACAGAAGGGGGATCTAGAGACCGACTTCGATGTTCTCGCTCAGGTAAGTGCTCATTTGATACTTCAGTTGAGAAGCAAGAATCAAGATGAGCGTCTAAGCGAGCATGCAATGCGAGGCCACGAGGGGGTTTAGCCGTGCTGTTGTTGCGCATGGCGAGTTGCACTGCTGTAGTATCATACCGCGGAAGCTGTGCGGAAGACGCACGTTTTGGTCACAAAAGGCTGTTCTGTTAAGTTCTGTGTTCATTCATTATACCCTTGCTGCTTTACAAGTGAGTACTCGTACTGCTGTAGTTCAGCCAAATTATTTCATATACCACAACACCACCACAGAGATACTATTAATAGGCGTTACGCATCTTTACAAACGACAGATACTGCTGCTGTGAACATCGGCAAGACAGGCCGAAGAAAGAAAAAAGCTTCAACATCATGGTAAATATGCGCTGATGCATGGATGCATGGGTGCATGGGTGCATGGGTGCTCTGGAAGCTATCTTTATGACACGATCAGATAGGTGATTCAGCGACATCGCTCTCCGTGTGTGCAGCCAAAAGGCGAGAGAGCTCCTTGATGCGCCAGAATGGAAAAGCAACGATATCATAGCCCAGCCAGCATTGCTGTTGGAGGTTGGCCTGATATGTCTGCAAGCTGGCAAGGCAGCAGATCATCTCCCCGACAAACACCGGGCGACCATTCGACGTTCGTTGTGGTTTGTGGTAGATTCATGCTGGTACATTATGTACGGCAGTACTCCATGTCTTTTACTGGTACTGTATTAATAGTTGGTACGGAATACCCAAGTACTGCTGCCGTAACTATCGATTCGAACTCGCAGCACGTAGCTTTCGGATGTTGAAATTCTTCCGAGTGTAAGGATGTAAGGATCGGAGCCGTAGGATAACCGTTTCTAATAGTAATAGTGTCTTTGACACTCGATTCAATAAATACACCATTGCTTCTACCGTAGTAGCGCTTACTCCAGGACCACAAGGGGGAACGGGGGGCACACAGCATGCCCATTATATACTCCATCCTCCTACCGTAGGAGCTCCAGGTGCGGGTATATTAAGCAAGTTGGGACCAAAGGATATCACAACACGGACGCAACTCGCATAAATTTCGGCCCCCGAAGTTCTTCAGCAAAAATCTGGTCCCGCCGATGCTGACATGTTGTCATGGCAGGCGCGCCGCTTGGATGTGATGCATGATATTTTTTATGTACTCGTATGTCTTTCCGTCTCTCTCCATCTCTCTGCATCTCTCTCTCTCCGCCTATGTTTGTCTCTCTCCGCCTATCCGCATATCTCTCTCCATGTTCCCCCTCTTATCTCGCTCTCTCTTCGCCCCCATCCCTGTCTCTCCATGTATAATATATATATATATATATATATATATATATACCTGGTATGTATATATGTTATATACCTGGTATATATATTATATAGGTAGACAGAATTCGACGCAAGTCGGCGAGGGAAGAAAGTGCTGATATCTTCTCGCGATAAAAATGCAAGGCACGTACCGTACTGGGGAGGAGGGAGAAGAGCCTGCTTCGTGACCCCGGATCTGAGTTACGACTGAAGAGGGAGAGAGAGAAGAAGGGCGAAGATAATGAATGGGATGAGAAAAAAATAAATATATATATACCTGGTATGTTTATATGTTATATACCTGGTATATATATATATAATATATATCTCGCTGCATCCAGTTGCCTTTCTCTCAATCTCATATGTATGTCTGTCTTTCCCTCTCCATCTCTCATTTATCTCCCAGGAAGTCGAGGAGAAGACTCCATGCCTGTTCCTGCTCGCGCTCGACGCCCATGAGCTCAAAGTCGTCACTGGTCGGGGAGGGGGAGTTCCAGCTGCGGTAGGTGGCGGTGGTGGCCGTGGCGGTGGCGGTGGCGGTGTTGCAGGGGCACCTCGTCTGTGGCTTCTGGTCGCTTGGATCCCCGACGACGCGAAGGTTGGCGCACTGAGTGTTTTGCTGTACCATTGCGTTGCTCCAGTTGGTGGACTGTCGATTTTCCTGTAGTATTCTTCTGCGCCATCGTCAACATTTTGAACTGAGAATTGGATTGGTTGAGGCTTCCTTCCCCAGCCAGTGGCCCTATCCTATACTTACTCCCTCGTTGTACTCTCTGTTAACCACTGGACCGGGGTCCTACGGTATATCTCCCCCCTGTCGGTTGCAAGAATATCCGCCTCAAAAGCGGTTCTTAGTAGGGTGCAGCTCACCCTTCATGCGACTCGCCAGACACCTCACGGCGCTTCGCGCTCGGTGCAAGCGATGTCCGCCTGGTCGGTGAAAACCCGACATGCTCCGTCCCGGCATTATAGGAATGCGAGGGTCTATCGTCATACGACTAAAGCCATGCATGGGATGGAGTACGTATCTCCTATCGAGTACACCCCCCTGTCGGTTGCCTCACCCGAGGTTGGTGTGCCTCAACCCTGCCGCGGAGGGAGTGCACGCGGCAAAACCTTCGTGTGTTTACAGTAGGAATGGCGAAGATAAAGCTGAATCCTTCTCGCGTTTGAAATGCAAGCTGCGGGTCGGGGTCAGGGGGGGCGTGAGTCTATTATATAATGAATGGCCATCGTCGTATGGCCAGAGGCGCCTACCGTAATCGGGGGG
>JBBMHQ010095494.1:0-10341 GCA_037834295.1 Postelsia palmaeformis | reverse complement strand
CCTGCCTGGTTTGAAATACCGTGATGACAGGGGGGGTGGGTGTACTCGATAGGAGATATGTACTCGATCTCATGCATGGCCGTAGTCGTATGACCATAGACCCAGGGGGGGGGAGGGCAACATGCGTTCGATACGACGTACTATGATACAATCACCGTTTGATTTCAATACCAAAGCCAAAACTGGGTTTATATTCCCGACCACATCGGTATCGGGTATCGGAAGTTGGATAGTTCGATCCATCAGAACATTCGATGATTTATCCAACACAACTTTAACTTCGCGGAAGGTTCTGGCCGGGAATAAAACCCTCGTTTGATATGGTATCGATATTGATAGGGTATATCGAGACTACCAATATCATACCGAAGACAACTTAGCAGATAATCTGGCCGGGAATACAATCTACGTTTGATATCCCCATGAGAGTTCAATCGGGCTTGATTTTCCCGGCCGAAGTAGTATCTGGTAACTACAACCTGGTATCGACCAAAGTTATATTTGCAGAAAGCAAAAGTGATGATACATAAGTACCAGGTACTGCTGTATTTTGTATTTCGGACGGTGCTGAGAGCTCGTCAACCCAGCTTTCCGAAGCGCGTTAAACATGCGGCCCAGGGTCTTAGCGTGGCGATCCCATGAGCTGAGCATGCAACTAAATCATCCGTGTGACAAAACCAACCATTGGCTGACCTATTATGGTGAGGAGGAGCTTTACCAAAAAAATCTACCTGGTACCAGGAATTCGGCAACGATAAACGAGTGTTGTGGCATAGTCTCAGCACTCAAGATTCTGCTCCTCCGTTCGACTTATCTCGGTCGAAGGTATGACATCGTGACAAAGCGCTCGCGAACGCCTCAAAACAAGGGGGGGGGTGCGAATACCAGATCCCCCTTTCCCTAGAAAGTACCGCCTCATTACACACAACTTCAAGGTCACATGACTTGGTCCATCGGAGAGTGCGCATATATACTTACGCGTGACCTGTGGCGACCATGGTCGGACAGGACCTATTCTCGCCGTCACGTGAGCTGTAGTACAGTAGTACATACACGTTGTGGTATTCGCCTCCGAATGAAGCATCACTACTCAGGGGCTAAACGCACAGCTCGTACGTCGTCCAACTATTAGTATTAGTATTAGTATTGGTATTAGGATTAGTATTAGTATTAGTATTAGTATTGGTATTAGTATTAGTATTGGTATTAGTATTAGTATTAGTATTAGTATTAGTATTAGTATTAGTATTAGTATCAGTATCAGTATTGGTATTGGTATTAGTATTAGTATTAGTATTAGTATTAGTATTAGTATTAGGAGCACGTGACAGCGACCACTATTACGGGGTACTATAGTAAATTGTTAATAGGATCAAATACTGGTAGTAAAAATAACGAAATGTATGCCTTTGTGTGTACCGTAGGTCCTATTTAATACAGTATGTTCCCCCGGTATTTGCCCTGAGAGGATCGACACAGGTCACACGACATAGTGCGCGGGAAATAAGCGGCACCCTCCGGTGGTCCCGCCAACGACGCCAAAGAAGGGCGGACGCGCGGGTGTTGTGTGGTATTAATAGTGGTATACAACAGAGTACACAACCAGGCGGGTCGGCACCTCGTGCCTACACGGAACGGAGTGACAAGACCTTGGGTGTGACGTTGATTTTTTGTGCAATGGGGCGGTACTATCTACACTGTAGGGCAAGGGGGGGCTGGTATTCATGAGAGCGCTCTTTGCAACCCCCTTACTATAGTCTATCTCGCCTCAAAAGACATGTTGCTACACCTTGGAAGGCTTACGGTGGGTGTGCAGATCTATGTACGCAGTATAGGCACACACCGATTGTAAATAGGGACTGTCTGAGCCCCACTTCCTCGGGAGAACAATTATTGCTAGTAAGGCGAACACCTTGGAAGGCATCCGGGATGTGAAGATATCTACTTGCACACCCCGTTTGCATGTATCATAGGGGTGGTGTACAACCCACACCCCATTATAATAAAATTGATACACATGCGAACACGCCGGAAGGTATCCGGGGTAGGCAGAACTAACCGCATTAGATACACAAGGTAGCCCCTTTTAAGAGATCCCGCTGTCAGGGAAACGGTACCAGTAGAAGGACCTCAAGTTTCTACCCACTACTTACTGTAAGGGGCCGGTACCACCTCTATATAACTCTGATAAGAGGCCTTGGTACCTATAGAAGGGACCTCCCACCCCTAATACTCACACTAGAGTGGGGTTACCTACTGTACTCCTAATGCTCACACTAGGGGGTATCTAGGGTACCCCTCGGGCAAGCAACCCCCACCCCGCCTTGGGCAGGCATCTGGGGTGCGCAGAAACTTATTTGCAATACCCTTACATACAGTGGGTACAGTACAACTCTCACCTCCTTCGCCCGGATCCATGCCCTCGACGCTCCCGCCTTGGCCTTGTCCACCACCTTGTGCTCTTCGTCCACCTCTTTCGCCCTCTGGTACGTTCCCTGCGCAGCTTGTTTCACCTGACCACGAAACAAAAGAGCCACAGCGGATGACCTAGCACCAAGTATCGTGCGCCTTGGAGGTAGGAAGTGAGATTAATCCATTCATTAATAGTACGGTACTACTACTACAGTAGTAGTGTGATGATGTTCTTATTAGCTCACTCCCCTGAAATCGTGCCTGTGGTAAAAATGAACAGGCTGAAATAACAACAAAAGTGCTTCTCGATGAGAGAAAACCAGCAAGCACTAAATAGTGCGCACGACAGCATCATACCAGTCCGTGAAGGAAACGGTACGAACGAGCTGTAGTATACCCTCCCCCGTATCATTTGCAACTCAGCAACACCAGGAAGATATCCATGGTGTTAAGTGTACACTCGAAAAACGACATTTTTGATCTGCAAGAATTCTCCGTCTGGGTAAAAATATCAAGGCTTGGTTATCCAGCAAACAGACCAACTTCTGATTCACTTGTTTCATCAAATCAGCTTCTCAAGTTTGTTGGTTTCGAACATTTTTAATACCCGATGGAATCGGATTTGCCGCAGACACCCCTATTGTGGAACTCGGGAACCCGCAAGAAGGTCTGCTACGTACGCACTGGTGTCGGGCGCGTGAGGCGTAAGGCCCGGTTTACGGTTCGCAAACGAGCACTGCTCCTGATGCAGGAAATCCATCCCCTTGGGAGTCCTGAGGGGAAAAATGACAATAAAAAGTGACAGTGACAGCACCGAACGGTCACTGCTTGGTCTTCAGGGGATGATACAAAATGGTGTCCGCGTCACAGGGCCAGGAGCCTTGCGGGGCACGGGCGCAAGCAACATGACCCTGCATGTACTTGCTGGGCGCTGGCGGTGCTTGCAGACAGTCCATATTACTAGAAATGGTGCTGTTTGAGTGGCTATCTCGGGGTATTCAAAGGGGTTACAGAGGCGTGCTGGAACCGGGGGGGGGGGTACTCATTTGTTGTCTGTAGCCTTAGTCACTTGAGCATTGACCACGAACCCCTTTCGAGACGAAGCACCGTTCCTACTCCAAATGGAGCCACCTCCAATAGCTGATACTCATTACGTTGCTTCCATATTTCACAAAAAAAAACTATACGAAGAGGTAGCATTGTTTTGCCATAACCTGTTCGATTGACCGGGCCTTAGATCTGCAGTCCCGTTTTGGGGACCAACCACTCAAATTTCAAGTAATTTGTCCTCAATTGTCCTCAAAACGAGACTACAGCCCTTAAAGTGTTGACTCAATAGGGTTAGGGTTAGGGTTAGGGTTAGGGTTAGGGTTAGTGTTTCACGATCATATTCGTCAAGAATCCATCACGGGGGACTATAGTAACCAGGACTCATCATGTACACAAATCCCCCATACATCCCATTTTTTTACTAAGCGCGTTTGGTCCTGAGTACTATTAATAGGATCCCCCTCAACAGGCTTTTGGATCGTTTATCGGGGTGCACTCCTTGTTACAGTACTTGTAGCTACTATTAATATCAAAATGTTTTTTCGGGGTGAGGTATAGAACTCCCACACCATAATCACGCCAGGAGTCTCAGAGAAATAAGGTGCTAAATATGTATATATATATGCCATGTACCCCTGCCGTCGCGCGCGTGGAAAGGTGGATCCCTTAATATAGTACGGTTATCCACCTACCATTGAAAATAGATTACCCTTAAGCTGTCAAAACATTACCGTTGCACTATCGATAGATTACCGTTCAACGTAAGCGGAGATCGCAGGAAGGGTCGCCGCCTGAGCCCCCCCAACCCACCGAAGGGTCGCAAGCTCAACCATCGCAGCGGTCGCGCCCGCCACACGCGCTTGCTGCCGTAGGACAGCCCGCGGCGGGCGCCGCTGACAAGCAGCACCCGCAACACAAGCAACCCACTACTGCTCCATCCGTAGCAGTAGTAGTAGCAGGTGTAGTAGCAGTAGCGGTAGTAGCAGGAGTAGCAGCGCGCTCCTGATTGGCCAATGAGGATGCCCCGACCCACCTTGTCGGTGACGTGGTAACGCTCATTGATCTCCTTGCCCTTGTCGACGACCGCTAGTCCAGCCTTGCCCGTGGAACGCGCGACATCGCCGGCCTGTAGACGGGATGGGATGAGATGGGATGAGATGGGGTGAGATGGGATTGGACAGGATCGTGGGATAGTGAGATGGTGGGGTGGTAGACTGCGATGGTGGGATGGGATGGGATGGGATGGGGTAGGATGAGATGGTATTGTATGAGATTAGGTGGGATGGGATAGGATGGGATGGGTGGGATGGGATAGGATGGGATAGGATGGGATGGGATGGGATAGGATAGGACGAGACAGTATAAGATGGGATGGAGGCGTGGGACGGGGTGTGATGTGATGTGATGGAATCGAGTTGGGCAGGATATAACGAAATGGAATACGTAGGATGGGATGGAATGATAGGATGGGGTCGGTTGGAATGGGATGGGATGAGATGGTAGGATCGTGAGACGGTGGCAAGGTGGGATGGGGTGGGATGGTGGCGTGAGATACATATCGTTGGATGAGGTGGTGGGATGGGATGGTGGGACAGCGGAATGGCATTGTGGAATGGGACGGAACAAAACCAAGCGGCAAGTAGGTGGGAAACAATCGTATCAGTAAACTCCGGGTACAGCCAGTAAGTCGACGTTACAATCTCGTGGTAAAGGGTGGTCAGTCGGCACGGTCCACATGATAGGCTTTACCTTTCTTGAAACGTGCTGAAGCGAGATGGAACATACTTCTTGAGACGAAGAGAAATCAATCGGAGTGGTTGACGTGATACGCTGCCACAAGCCGGACAGATCGGACAGATCCTGATCTATTTTATTTATATATCTACTGCTGGAGATCGTTTAGATCCTAACCTGCTTTTAGGAAAAGATGTCGTGCAGGATTTGCCTTAAAGGGAGATCCAACCCATAAAACATGCCCTCAAGTAGATCATACGGACTATACGGGTCCTACCCGGCAACAGGAGCATTCGACAGCACCAATACTAGGGATAGAAGAGCATACCTCACTGTAATCAATATTCTGATATCTGGTTATGCGCACGGGATGAATTGAATGCCAACTGTTGCGGGAAAAAGGCAATGCTAAATAAAAGTTTGTTTACAGGAGCAATGAAGCCAAGCAATGTCAAGCAGTAGTGCATTACAGGAAGCCAAAAAACGCCAAAAAAACGCAGTACCAGGTACCAAGTACAGTACGTAGTGCCTTTCAGACAGGAGGAGAAGGGATAATGCCTATTAACAGTTCGTCAACAGCCACAGCAATCTATATCGCCACTACAACAACAAAATCATTTATCAGGCTCGTTGTTTTCTGGCATTCAGTCCTTGCCCCCATCTAACGCACAGCAGTAGTCCCATGTCTCTCTCAAGCTCGTGTGTGATACCTGGTATTCCCATACCAGTCTCTCTTTCAGATCAGGCGCATTATGAGTTGTTGATCACGATCAAATTATTGTTTTCCGTTCTCATGTCTGTCCCCTCTGAAGTTACCGTACATCAAGTATGATTTTCAGCCCCTCCAGAGAGGCTGAGGTTTTGAGTACAGCAGCAGTCTATATACAAGTATGTATCTACAGTACATCTCGTTCCTTCCCCAGGCTTGTTTCTGAGCAGAATGACATGCACCAGTACGATTGAGTGCAGCAGTACAACTATTAGTACTACTTCTACAGCGGTACTCGACCGAGTCCTGCTGTACTCGACCGAGTACTGCTGCTGCTGCTGTATGTAATACAATAACCACACCGCGAAAAACAGCTACCTGCTATGATGCTATGATGCTATGAACTGACCTGGTATGAACTGACCTGCTATGAACTGACCTGCTATGAACTGACCCGCAAAAATACATACCCTGGGATTAGTAAGGGCTGGTCCTAACGGGAGCAAAATTATCGAAAAAAAAACGAGATGAAAAAAAGAAGAGCAGAGCTGAAGAGCACGTGAGTTTTATTGGTCAAATTAAAAAAATTGAAGTCGAGAACCCGATACCTCTGTTTTCACATTTCGTTTTTTTCAGGTCCCAGAGGACTTGAAAAAAATGACATGGGTGCCAAATAAACGAAATATGGGATACCCAGGGTCAGAGAGGAAAAAAGGAGGGGCTCAAAGCGTTGGGATGAAGCTGCCAAAAAGGTTCTACGACCGGTTGGCACGCGCACGATGGCCGAGGTCGTGCATGTGGCTGCCACGCGGCTTGTCTGCTGACGGCGCGAGCACATATGGGTATGGAATCACTATGGGGTGGCCTCGCAAGAAACCGGGGAATCAGGAAGTGGCTGTGGCGGTAATTTTTTCGACCTGAGTCCCACTCAACATTCGAACGTCTGCCATCAAACAGCGATAGTCGATACACAACTTTAAGAGCATTCCGGAGGGAGCGGGTTGGATTATTAATACGAGAACCGCCTGCTGCTGCTGTGGAGGGTGCCTCACGTGTGCGAGTTGTGTCTATCCACTGTCGCTGTCGAGCGCTATCGCCGGGAATCACGTGCTGTGGCGCTTGAATCATTCTGAAAAATTGCACGAGTATGAATTCGACTCGGCTCCTTCTTTTTGTTTCGTTCTTTTCCCGCTTATTTTTCCTCGTTTGGATTTCGTTTTATTTCCCGGTTTTTCCCCCTCGTTAAGACCCGCCCTGAGCTGAGTTTTCGTTGTCCCCTTGTACTGTGTAAATACTTTTGTTCGTTCTTGCTGCTGTAGTACTGTCTGAACTCGTGCCCCGACGAGGCAAGTCGGGGGGGGGGTGGAAGGGGCTAAAGAGGACCCCGCCCAGGGAGGCTGTCGGTAGAAAACGGTCGTAACCGCGAGACCAGGATATTGAAGAGAAGAGATGACGAGTGATGAAGCTCGCGACGACGAACAAAAATAAATCGCAGCACGAGGAAGCAGATACTAATACATGTATCCAGAACGAGGAAAAAGTAGAACCTCGCTGTCTCCAAGAAGCAACCTCGACATTTTGTCATCGCCGCAAGATCCACGCTGCTCAGGGTCGCCGCGTTCGGCGGCGGCGCGCGACCCCTAAACTGCGGGCGCGGGAGTAGGCGGGGCTAAGGCCGAGGAGCGCCATACTCCGAGGAACGCCATCGTCGAGAAGAGCGGGCGAGAAAGCGGGGGCAACGCCCGACCGCGGAGGCGAACACTTCCCGGTCTCAGGCAGAGACGATTGACATAATTTTTGACGGAATTTCCTGATAGTTCTGCTTCACTGTCAGCCCTCGAACAGTGCTTTATATATACTGGTATACCTGGTATATATATACCCAACGTGCTCCTTCGGAATTGTGGTGAACTTGAAATCCCGCGTGTGTCGCAAGCTGAAAAGTAGCAACGCACAACACATCAGGCCTTCGTTTCTCCTACCCAGCTACTCGTATGTAGCCACCGGAAACCGTGCAAGAAACGAAGAAAATTAAAAGAGGGACCCGTAAAAGCCAAAACAATAAATTATTCATAGTCGCCGGACGAGTAACACCGATCAGCCCAAACGAGTTTACAACAGTTACTTGTGTTCGATTCCTGTGATATAAAAACTGTGTGAACATAACACGTTTTGAAAGAACGAACCAAGTATGTATGCGCGGGCTTGAACGCAAGGAAGACACCTCACGCAAGATCGAGACTTACGTCGAAACCATCGAAATTACGTAAATAAAATAAGAGATCGATGATATTGTCGACGCCATTTTCAACAAGCAATGCCCGAGTTAGTTCAGCCGGTACTACTGATGCAGTCTGCAACAGCAACAGGAGTAAACACGATTACACACACTGTAACTGGTATAAATCGAAGTACGGCATCAGCGAACGAGGGCGTTCATTAAAAGTAGGGCTGCAGTGTGGTACGATAGGATATCAGAGTTTATACTGGTACATCTGCGAGCTGTGAATTACACCTACGATTGTCTGTATGACGACACCACGCCTAAAGCTGAAAGGGCACCACCAAGACAGCAACTAATGTCGGCGGTACCACAGCAGCAGTACTGTACGTAGGGCATGCCACAATGCCCACCCCACCCACCCGTGAGTCGCTCAAGTTAGTCCTTCCACGTGGTGCTATCGTAGCCAAATACTGCATGTCAGGAGACGGTTGGTTACAAGCTGCACGGGAAAACGTGCAACGGTCATCGTGGACGTAGGACTGGGTGTTTCATCCTACACTATTTACGGAGGACCATAGTAAATAGGACCAAATATTGTTATTAATAGCAATAATAGCGAAATATATAGGTTATTGTGTGTACCGTAGGTCCTACTTACTGTGGCCCCCCGTAAGAGACCCTACTATTGTAATACCATGGTATTAATACTCGTAGTAGTTTGGCGTTCGTCGAGGATGCTTATTGGAAAAGGGTGAAAGTGCCGTCTCCTGACTCCTGATGTCTCTGGCCCAATAGGAGCCATTTTGTTTAGGACGCAGATTGTAACCTGCAACAGAACGCCCCAGCTCGACCACGCCAACGACAAAGAGCCAGCGCTGGCACTAACAGCCGTTCGTTGTTCGTGCTGCCCCGCCGCCGTGATGATACGGAGAACTCAAAAGCCCGCGGGAGAGAAGCGACAGGCGGTTTCCCAATCCTGGGTTTTACGGCAGTAGGAGCGGTCCCTCTATGTTGCCGGTTGAGTAAGTAACGCCTCTGCCCGCGTGTACGCGCCATTGAGGAATCGCTACAGTAGACACAGATGGGGTTAACCAGCGTAGTGTGCGGAGGGAATAATGCCGGTTGCCGCTATAGTGCCGGTACTGTTTGCTGCCGCATATGTACCGTTATCGGCCCTATACCCGGGTACCTGGTACCGGTATATATTAAGAGGAACGACTGCTGTTTCGATAAAATGATGGAATACGTCAGCTCTGAATTCGACTGATTGGATAGTTATAGTTGATGCCCAAGTTTGCGTTATAGTATACCATACGTAATGTAATAGTAATATATACCAGGTACTTCTTGTAATGTCCGAGTGTGGGGGTGGGTGCTGGGTGGGTGGGTGGGTGGGTGGGTGGGTGCGGGTGGAGGTGGGGCTTCGTGCTCGAGCGAACCGGTAATCAACAAAAAAAGCATCCCCAAAGATTGCCACAGCGTGACCTCGCTTGGGGAATTATCGATCGGAGTTTCTGACGTTACGTCTGCCCGAAATCAGACAAAAAAACATTTGTACGTACATATGTCATGGTTTTTCATTTCGCTGTCGCAAGTAATTCGAGGAACGACATGCTACGTGAAGGAATTTGAGGAAATTGTAGAATAGATAATGGCTGCTGCTGCTGCTGCTGTATAACCTCACTCACCACGGGTAGGATTTGAGTCAACGAAAGCAACGCTGTTCCTAGTACTACAGCAGTACTATTAATATATTAATAGGAGCATTCCAGGGCACCACCATTATTACTAGAAAGAGACCACCGGGGCGACCGTCCACTACCTGCACTACCTCCTACTTCTGATTTTACCGCTCCCGAATTTCCTTCAAGTAGAAGTAGTCGTACGAGAACGCATGTACGAGTTCCCCAGAAGTACGGTAGCTTGTTACGAGTCCAAAAATACTGCTTACGCTTACCTTATACATTATTATCACACCTTTTCGAGACCTGTGGCGCTGGGTGTGCTCTATTGCGTGCCCACGAACTGACCCAAGGTGCTCAAGGCTACCGATATGTTTATACCATCACCGTCCATGCACCGTACTTGCTTCCGTACGACGCACAAAGAGGGCCCTTTTCATTTTCGTGGGTTCAAGTCTCACCGAGTGCATGCTCAGGGGCTTTTTCTTGCATAAAGAGATTGATTAGCGGAAAGCGCGAGAGCGTGAGTT
>JBBMHQ010095483.1:0-10342 GCA_037834295.1 Postelsia palmaeformis | reverse complement strand
TATTTTTTCAAATAAAGTCTCACCACGGCGGTGGGATTTGAACTTGGGTACCAATACCAATGGTCTTTGAAGCTGACCACTATTAATAGTCTACCGGGGCGACGTTTTAATAGTAGCGTAGTGAGTGCTGTCATGGATTTGTTACCTCCGGCTACACGGTGACGAATCCTGGGATGGTTCGTCATATTACTGCTGTAAGCCCCATGCAGTTTCGGCCCTCCTGGAGATCAGGGATAAACGCCGCTGAGAGGGTGGCTTCGCATTGACCTTGGTGTGTGGGATTGTTGGAAGGCGCCAACACTATTAATAGCAAGTACCAAGCGTATACGCTAGCTCGAGGATCGTCTTGCACCCATCCTCGCGTAATTTAGCTCGAGAACTACAGGTGGTGATGTGTACCTGGTACCTACCTGGGATATACGTATGATACGAACGTACTCTATTTCTGATCAGTGACTTTGTACCAGCATACAACAGCTCAGATGGGGTGCATGTACGAGGGGGTGGACATTTACAGCAGTGTACGTATTCACTTTCGATCGTTATCCTCGCTACAGTCCCGGGCTAACTTCCTGACCGTTGGATCAGGGGACCAATTATTTCTCCAACGGTGGAACAACATCGGCCCACACTATTAATACTGGATAGGCTAGCTGACTCGCTCTGCCTACTATTTGGCCTACAGCCCCAAAGGCATCGCGAGCCCGAACCGCTCGGCGCAAGAGACAGAGCGATTGGCGCACGGCACAGCAGGGCATGCCGAGCCCCTCACACGACATCATGAAGAGGACGGAGCGGTCGCGAGCTGAGACGATGCAAGAGTTAGCTCGCGCCATCGGAGTGGATAGGAAGGCGATATAGCCGAACTTTTCGCGGGCTCTGGCTTGCTAGCCCAGGAAATAGTCCGCAATCAACGGATACCGCCGCAACTACCGCGACCACAACTATTGATTGCCAACGCATCCAGCCCGCGCCCCTCCGTTGTGATTTTTGGTCGAGATGCACACTGACCCATTGTTTCTTCTCGGAATAAGGAACGAGGCATCCGTTTGAAGTTGCCCGGCGGGTCATCGAAACTGCTGGCTTCAGAATATAGAAACGCACCGCAAAACCGGTTTGTCTGTATGTAGAGTAGGGTTCATGTCTTTTCATGAGACTAAAGGGTCTACTAGAAGAGTATCAACCATCTTGCTGGAGAAAATATTTCAAACTCCACTTTTCACGAGGCCTTGGTAGGAGGCATGCCCTCAGTTTCACTATGAATACCGTCAGTCCAGGCCACTTACTCGCACCGACTCAGCGCGAAGACATGCGACTGCCGCCGTTGGAACGACTCACGCGTCCCTTGCAAACGACAACAAGCGATCACTCACACATACATGCACAAGCCCATATTGTGCCCCCATATCAATGTCTGCCTGGTGCGTGTAAGCTTGACGTGCTCCGTTCGGGCATTGTAGCGATGCGAAGGTCTATGGCCATACGACTGACACGGTAATGTGTGACACAAGCACACATCCCCCCAACCCGCCAAACGATCAGGATTAATAGCACTTGCTCAGTATCCAATCTCAAGGCTACGGTAGGGAGAGCGTACTGTGCCCTCATTATATTTTTTCTTTACCTTTTAGTGCGCGATCATACCGGACACAGGCCCGTCGCGCGAGTGGGTACGCTTGGGGGGGGAGGGGGGGGGTATGATGACATTATTGTCATAGGTCACTCTTGCGAGTGACTCTTCCCTGCACCCCTCTCAAAAACGGAATTTTAACCGGTACTACTGCTGGCGGAGCGTAACTACGTAACGATCTCATGGCGGTGCGTATCACGAAACCAAAAGCAGAGACTTCGTCGAAGTATTCTGAACCGGGCAAAACGTTTTTCGAGAAGTGACCCCCCTTCTTCAACTCAAGCTACGTGTGGCCACCAGCTCGTCTGAGCTCAGAAACAGCCATACCATGTCGATCGCCACAACTTTTGCCCGCTCTGTGGAGTTAAGCGGCTTCGGGCTCAGTTAGCACTACGGTGGGGCACCACGTGGGCAACCAACCGTTGTGCTGTTCCGCTTGGTTTATTTTGCTCACGCGCCGACAATCGCTACCACCTGTGATACCTGCCGACGCCAACCAACAATCCCATTTTTTCACGGCATACGCCCATTGGGGCTAGACGCGTTCTAGGATAGAGATGTCACAGTTCCGTTAAAGTATTTTCTGAACGACGGGGTTCCTTAACCCATAATCGTCGGAATGCCAATCCTGTTCAAAACATACTTGTTTTGACTACTTGGGCCATGGGGTTCTTCATCGATCGGGATGCAATTTGTTTTTTTGGTAAAGTCTGTTGTTGGGTGAGGTATGGAGCTCCTTAAGGTCAAGTGAGGAGCCTAATAATCTTGGGGGGAACCTCAAGTTCTGTAGAAGTAAGGGGAGCATCTATCTCGTAAAAGTATGTCTACGATAGACGTCCCCTCTAGTTTTTCTGAGGCTGCTTACTCGACCTTAACCTAAGGAGCTTCGTACCTCATTCGGAAACTAACTTTAGCAAAAACCACTTTATTCGCCGATGGATTCTACGATAAAAGTCCCGCCCTCTAAAATCTAAGAGGCTCCTCACAAAAGGAGCTCCATATCTCACTCGAAAATTGACTTCAGCAAGAACCAAACTGCACCCCGATGAATAATCCCATGGCTCAAGTACACGAAACAAAAATAATACTTGAAACAAAATTGGCATTCCGACACGACTTCGGGCTAAGGAACCCGGTCATACTCAGATTTTTTTCCCACGAAAATGTGCCACCTCTATCGTAGAACGCCTCGCTACGGTAACGACCATCCCTGCTATTATTGCTAGCACCTGCCCCACGAACCGAGCACTTTCGGTATGATGTAGGGTTTACGGTACGGAATACAATATGTCAAAAATACGGCATACGGTATAATATGTAGGGTATACGGCATGCGGTATACCGGTAGCATGTACGGTGGGATACCCCCACTTTTTTATTTAACCCGTTTAGGACTGCAGTCCCGTTTTCGGAGATAATCTGCGTATAATTTGAGTAATTTGGGCCCCACACGGGACTGCAGCACTAAAAGGGTTACGACTCACTCGCGCGAGGAGCTCTGCGCCTCACTCCGAAAAACGTTTTTTTTAAAATATTTATTTTTGTTTGACGCGGCGTGACTACAGCAACGCCTCGATGGCGGTGCATGGTGCGCCTCGCCAGCAGACCAAACGTACCTAAAGCTCGAGGCTGCAAATAAACAAAGTCTGGGGTGTATACGAAATACCCGCGAGGGGTTCTGAGTCGCCGTAAAAACGTAAGCTCGAAAAGTGACCCCCGTACCTGAACTTGGGCTTCAAATAGCCGCCAACTCGTTTATAATCAGGAAGGGCCATGCCACGTCGACCGTTCCATATTTCGTCCGCTCTGTGAAGTTGTGCGGCATCGGGAAAGGCTAGAGTTACGGTGGGGGACCACGTGGGAAGTCCTGGTGCTGTTCCTTTCCCGGCTTTTTGCCCACGCGCCACCCCAACGACATGTACCACCTACCACATCTGCCGATAACATCCACGCCAGCAAAAAAAACACTTCAAGCATGCACCGCATTTCTATCCTGGCCATTCCACAGTGCTACAGTCTGGGGAAAGTCACGTTTTGTATCCCCACGATAGCTGGGCAAGAAACATCCTGCCTATAATACTCCCTTGCCCAACAAGGTTCACACCATGCACTACTGTGCGTATTGACATGACAACCTCTTTTCGTTTGGACAAATTCGAATTGGAAACTGCCCCCCGAGAGTGTTCTCTTGCGTGCTGTTGTACGGTATAGTATCGGGCCTCTCGTAAGGGAACACACCTTGACTTCTTTAGGACCGCGCTCCTCTTTTGTGGATAAGTTACGTGGAACAAAAGTTCAGACATACGTCCCTGGTCAAGAAATCTAGCCTAGAAACTCAGAAAGCAAACACGTGTGAAGCCTAGCAATCTCTCGTCGTCTATAATAAATAGGAAATTGTGAGAAAACCACCCCCTCCTTACATCTTATTTAGGCTTTTCCTTACAAGAGGACCAGCGCGACATGCATGCAACTGTCGCATCTCTAACACAAACATACACCGCATAAATATTTTCCTGGTACTTCCGCAACGCGCACAGTATTATTCAGGAGACGAGGGTCAGCCACCGCCCCACAGTGGAGCCTAGAGCCACTGAGGCCTACGAAAATGTGCATGCACCAACTTATCCAGCAGCTCGAAGCTCGTGTAGAGTATATTACGCCGCGTAGGCCGTACAAAGTATGTCAGCAACGCGCTATTCAAATTCAGTCCTCCTATTACATCACGGCAAGGTTCCCTCGTGTGCCCTGTCCATATATATAGAGAGAGAGTGGAAGAGGGCAAAGCCACAGTGGTGATGGTGGGGGGCGTACTCATGTCACGGTGGTGGTCTTGGGGTACCCATGTCATGAATGGCCGTAGTCGTTTGATCATAGACCTTCGCATTCCTACAATGCCGGGACGGAGTACATCGGAATTCCCAGACCAGACATACATTGCTTCCGCCAAGCGCCGTGGGGCGATGAGCGAGCCCACGGTGGAAGGGAAGGGGGGGGATTAGACTGAGGAAATTCATGAAGTGGTTTTTGCTATTCTGAGGTCGGTTTTCTATCCCTGCACAATAATCGAAAGTCACATATCATATAAACGTCGTTTCATCTTTCTGCACCACTCAAGCAGCTTCCCCTCCCGCGCGCAACTGCTGCGGTGCTGCGGTGCTTGTGTCCTCCGATAAGAACGAAAGTACATTGAACGTGGCCTCTTGCTACCCGTAGCAGTTTACCTTGCCTTTTGATGGAAAGAACACACCAGAGCTCGGCACTGAGAGCGTCAGTTGTGGCCCATATTAGCACAAAAGGGGAGGCAGATGGTCGTGGGGCAGAGCTGGTGAAACAGGGGCGGTGCTCTTCATGTGATCAGGTGGCACAACGCCAAAAACACTATTTATTGAACAGAAAAACGTCACACGAAGGGTAGCAACCGCGATACCGACCGCCAAAACCAGTGCGGGTGACAGGGGTGGGGAGGAGGCTCCGCGAAAGTGTTAGACCCACGCAATGGTGTAGGGAGGGGTGTACTTGATACAATTCATGGATAGAGTCTCGCACCCCTACATTGCCGAGACGGAGCCCGTCGGGGTTTCATTGACCAGGCAGACATTGCTCGCACCGAGCGCGAAGCGCCGTAAGGTGTTTGTTAAATCGCATGAAGGGTGAGCTGCGTCGAACTAAGAAGCGCTTGTGAGGCGGACTTGCATATGGAAGACATCTCCAATGAGTTACTTGATTTTCCGGTGTGGCCACCTCTAGAGACAGCAATAGAGTCACTGTGTCACTATCCCGTTCTACGTGATGAGATAACTCCTATTGTGCGGGCCGAAGCTTTTCCACACCGCACAAAATATCTACTTCAATCGCCAGCTGTGACCGGCCGCCATAAAAAACAACCTGGTTGTCTAGCGCACGTAGTGAGCGGGATATATTTCAGTGTCATTACCAACCGACGCCAATCCAACATGCATAGTGGGGGGGAGTACGTTCGTTCAATCGGGACAAGAATGGTCTGGCCGATGGTGTCCACACCGAAGTTAAGGAAGTATTCGATGTAGCTTTGACATGCCACTTTTGATTTTGCTCGTTAGATACCTAGACTCATCCCACAGCAGGGATTGCATTGTTTGGCTCAATATGCTTTTATGACCGGTCTAGCTCTTCAAGTGAGCATCTGCACGGGTTTGCATGATACTTCTACAAGTGAAATTTGTTTAGGACTAGCCATTGATTGCGTGAAGGAACTGCTTCGAAGCCTTGGTTCGGATGTGATTTTGAGCCCCTTATGCGAAAACCTGAAAACAAATCTGGCACCACACCGATACACCGTATAACACGTACGATAACTATCCCCCGCCTCGGACGATTTTTGAAACGGGGTTTTCCAACAACGGGGAGGACGCACTGCATACGATGAGCGATGCGTCGATGCAACGTTGTCGACGAAATTTCTCCAAAGCCACCATTTTGTTGTGTCTGCCCATTTAGGCACATTAAGGCACCTTAAGGCATGTTTTGGAGGAAACCGGGTCTGAAACCCGTCCGAGGGTGTGTGTTGTGTTGATTATAGTACCAGGTATACGGCAAAACATTGCTCTTCAGCCCATTATAAAGATTTTTCGGGCTGCGAGCGAACTTTAGTTTCATTCAAACTCGGTTACTGATATCATAATGACTCAATACGCGCCTACCGCACCATCCCTCGCTATGCTTTATACTGTCAATAGTTTATTTCTACAAGGGTGCATGAATCTGATACTGCCCATGTTTTCGCAGTTTCGTGCCCTTGTCTATGGCTTCTGGCGGTGGGGCCGAATCCTGGGACTGGCTGTCATGCCGATGTGTACGTCGTCTTACCAGTCAGGCCGTCGGTCGGGCATTGGCGCAGCACCGGTTACCGTCCTTTCGTTCGTCTGTACGACCTGCCGGTCGCTCCTCTGTCTACAGTAATGCCCATACGTTACGTTACAGGCCTGGTAGTCGTTGTGCGCGAACGTAGTCCGTTACGCACCCATTGGTTGACCTAGGAGTGTTGACAACAGGTTGGGGTTTTCCACCGGGTTTCTCCACTACAATTCCATCCCGCTTTGCTTCAGCTATGAGCAGTGAATAGACCTACTACTCTGAAATGGCCGGAACGGTAATGAAAGCCGGCGGTAATTTGATTCGAACTTGCTCGGTAAGGAGATACCTGGGTAATTGTCAATACTCTCATGAAAGACGGCGGATTTTGTTTTGGGCGTTCTTGCTTCCGAGGCACCTCGATACATATTGTCGGTGAAGAATCATATTATTATATCGTATTTGTTTAAGACGACGGTACTTAACCGGTAAACGAGATGACGCTACACAAAATAGCGGCGAAATTACTGTTATCGCGGTAGTGTGGCGGTACTCAAGACACTACGACGACAATTCTGGTCAATGAAGTGGAGACCCGGAATCTAGCCACGAAGGGGCCATGAAAAAAAGCCGTTCGAGAGCGGCATCCCCGATTATCTGGAAACATCAAGAAGGAGACGAACGCGGGCCACGCCATTTCCGCTGGTGATGGTGCCGGTGGCGATCGCGGGAGATGGGTGGAGGCCGGGGGAGAAGACGAAGTTCACGACAGGGGGAGCACGGATATCGAGAGCGGTGGCGGCGTGGCCGCGACCACCGGTGATGATGGCAGCAGCGTCAAAGCCGCCGGAGTCAATTCCTCTCCGAAGGGGTGTTACAAGATGTGGCGAGAAGGGCCACGTTGTTGGCTGACTGCACGGGGAAGTTATACAGCCAATGCAGCGGATTGGGGACATGCTGCTGACGTCTATTTTACGGCGACACAAAACATCATCCTGACGGCGACGAGCAAGTCCGGACCGAGAGACGACCAGCGTGAATACAGTACGCTCAGCCTTCAGCTTTGAAGACCGGGGAGACAGGCTAGTGTTACGATGCCATATCATCAATTGGACTGAGGAATTGGCCTGGCAGGAGGTGGGAGACATGGGCTGGATAAGCGAGAGTGGAACGTCTCGCTACTCGCACAATCAAAGACTAAGGCAATGTCCGCCTTGTCTTTAGGCCCTGAAACGATGCTGTAGACGTGCTGCCTATTGGCGTGACGCTTACGTGCTGGATCTTCGATATCCCCCCTTTTCCTTATCCAGGTTCATCAAGAACGGCCACATTTTTGATGGGCGTCTCACAAAATTCTGCAGATCGCGCAGCGACAATATATTGTCGTGGAGGGAGAACGCCGGGAGCGTGAGGGGGGCTCCATGCCGAAGGGTCTTCACAAGAGCCCCAGGCAGTCAATACAGTCACGACCCAATCAGAAACTCGGGATGAGTCATGTTGATTTGAGACAACTATTAATAGTAGTGGTAGAGTTATTGGGAGAAAACAGTGCACTCTGTAGTGCGCGATCAGTTTTCGCGTCATACCGGTATGCCTTTTATGCGTCGCAAGTCGGACGCCGCGGAATTTCTTGAGCACTTCCGAGCAAAGCCACGGTAGGGGTGGTGCCTTTTAGGGGTGGTGCCGTATTGTCCGAGTTGCTGCCCCACACGAGAAGCTCGATGGATCACCCGCACCTTGACTTCGAGGGTAGTTGTTCTCTCAACCCAACCAACATTTCTATGCTTTAGTCCTACACCAGATATTCCAGTAAACGTATCACACTATCCTGGAGGCCTGCTAGAGCAAGAGAGTGTATCTTGTTAGTATGTGCTTGATGCGACTTTTGAAAGTGCGAGCATGTATCTAGACGACCTTCCCGCTGTTGCTACTAACGATTGTTTCCGCCCCATGCTTGAGAAACTCATACCGTGTCACACGGGTGGTGAGACGAAAAACCCCCCTGGGACGAATCCGAAGAGTCATTTTTTTACAAACCGCGCGGGTCACACCCACGGAAACGGTGGCTTCTGGATATCTCGTCGAGATCGTTCCACAGATGCATCGCTCGTCGATTACACACTCCACATCGTCAAGAAATCAAGCGTTGAACTTTGTACTAGGGTGTGTGTGATCTTGCGTGTTATACGGAAATCGCAACCAATCAGGTCTGGTCGCTTCACACAGATCGGACAATGGCATGCGCAAAGGGGGCCCGAAAAAAACCTGACCACCCCCCCTCTCCCCTACGATGCGGCTCACCCTTTAAGTGATTCGCCATACACCTCACGGCGTTCCGCGCTTGGTGCAAGCAATGTCTGCATGGTCGGCGAAAAACTGACGTGCTTCGTCCCGGCATTGTAGAGACGCGAGGGTCTAGGGTCCTACGACTACGGAAATGCATGTTATGGAGTACACCCTCTCCCCCTCCCGCGCCACCTACCTGCTGGCGGGCCAAAAACATTGTCTCCGCTCGTTTAGTTTGTTTGAAAGCCTCGTGCTTGACATGCGTTGGCAAGCTTTAAACGTTACCTTGCACAAGCTATTGTGCTTTGTACAGCACACAGCTATTGAGAGCGCGACGTGCTTGTATTCAATCGATTTCACGTCGGTTGTTACGAGTGAGAATATACAAATGCCACATGCATATTCCGTCTGCGTGAGTAGGGCCACGACTGATGGTCGGCCTTATCCGTGCCACAGCAACGGTGTGGTGAGTGAGCTTCACAGTCGTCCTGCTGTCAGCTCACGCTGCTGTACTCAGAGTCTCGTGGTGTATGTATGCGTGTCTTTGCACGTCACGACGTCGTGCTGGCGATAAAGTACGAACCCAGAACATACGGCGGTCTACTGGACACTGGAGAGCACGTACTTGTATACCGTGCTATACGCACCCCGCTGAGCAGTGTGCCATCTACTGCAGTATAGCGCGCTAGTCTCGTTTGTGTACATATTGGTGCGTCTTTGCGCGTCTCGTTAAGTTGTGCTGGCGATAAAATACGGTTAGTTCAAGTAGATGCGTCAGAAAACTGGATACTGCACAGATGGCCGGGACCCCCTCCTTGCAAAAGGTGTGGGGGAAAAAAAGTTGCTGTGGAGCCATCGAATAATACCTGGTATTGTAATAGCAAACTTCACATTGTCAAGGTGTCGACGACTTCTCCATTCGGTACTTATACCGACGTGCTACATTCTTGTTCAACGCCCCCACAGCTTCACTTTTATCCCCGCATTGTGGAAGGGGGTAGTCCCGGCCACCTTTCTTTGTGGAGGGTATGTACTCGTAGTTCGTTCTGTACACACCGCCAAGTGCCATCGGCAGAGCTGCGCCGCGGTGTGCGCGTCGGTTGGGGTGGAGGACAGAGTCTCGCCGCCTTTTTTCCGGTTTCAAATGCTGAGTGTCATCGATCATCGAGCCACGAGAAAATATGCGTTCCGTATGTCAGTGTACGGGAGAAGTTGACCAATCAGATCAACACGGGTTGTTGTTTACCAGGTAGTCTATACTCGTAATATACACCTGGGGCCAGTTCTTACGTAACAGTTTTGACTCGCGGTCAAGGGGACGCAGCGAGGCAGGGGCGTCACGATAGATCGAAGATGTGGTAAAGACTGATTCAGCCTGAATGTCAGAGCTATACTGTACCAGGTAGGCAGGATCAGCGCCACGTACGACGTACGTACGTAGATTATGGTATTATATGCCGGGATGGGCTGGGACGGCTGAACCCAGCCATTGGAAACGAAGGCACGCACCGGGCTAAAAACCAAAGAGCCCACGAGAACATCGTTTTACATATTGGGAAAATAAGAAAAAAAAGACAAATAAGACGGAGGGGTCGG
>JBBMHQ010095472.1:0-10343 GCA_037834295.1 Postelsia palmaeformis | reverse complement strand
CAGGCCCCCATGAAATTACACGACGGTCGGGAATAATTAACTCGGCCGAAAACACGTTTCGATGCGTCAAGCACAATATCCCTCTCATCCTAAGGGACACTCGACCCATATTTGTCCGGCAAGAAACCTATGGTCACGTACAGCAGTTTCGACTACCCGTATTTTGCCCTGCTGACAACCAGCCTCCCCGATTACAAAAAGCCACCCGTACCTTTGCATTTTTTCACAACAAAACGAAAAAACACAACGGATGAAACTGCCACAATTGACGAGCCGGCCAAACAAGGCTCACAGCGAAAACGATATACTTTGGCCCTTTGACATATATACTTCACAGTGAGGGATACACGTTAATACACATTAACAGCTGTCCAGAATAATAAACTGCTCTGTCAACCCGACCAACCAGCGACTGGCTTCAGCGGGCACAGCGGGTTGAACTGGCTGCTACGCCACCCCCCACCCTTACCCCTACCCCTCAACAAAAATCAGGGACGCTCGACGATATGCGTGGCAGTCTCCCCCTACATTCCCCCAACAGCTCCTGTACCGCAAGCAAAATAAAAGCAGGCGGTAAGCAACCTCCGTACATGCTGCAAGCAAGCCGTTAGCAGTCTTACCGTAGTCCCCGTACCGCAAGTAAATCGGACACAACCGGAAGCTCCCCTGTATAATGCTACCGCTACATTTGCAAGGCCGACTGCGATGTGCGCCCCGCCCCGACAAGCCCGCCCATCTTGGCGTTGATCTTCTCCACGCGATCCGAGACGCGCACAAAGCTAACGGGGTCTTCCTCCAGGTCTCCGTCGTCCTCAAAATCGAAGTCAAACTGCTGCCTGAGCTCGGTCGATGTCAGCGGAGTGTTCGCCTTGAACGACGTATTATCCCCGCCCCACCTCTGGGCGCTCAGAGCGCGCACCGTGGATGGCGGTGCCTTCGGCGGCACATCCAAACCACGTGCATTATCCAACCTCGAGCGACGAGCCGTATCGCCGCCAACACCCCCACCTTCTATCCCACCAGAAAGCCCATGCCGACTGTCCGAAGCTCGACTGTCGAACGAGCTCGTCCCCGAACCTCCGGCCCTGACGAACGCCCTGAACTCCACAATGTTGCTTCCCCCTTCGGCATTCGAAAACATTCGCTCGCCGGCGTGGGTATCGTCCCCAAACACGGCCTCGACAAGCGCTGCTTCCGCTTCGCGTTCAGCTACCTCCGTCCTATCCGCAGCAGAGGCTACCAGGTCGTGCGGGACGCCGGCGGCAAGATCACTCTCGATAGTGGCGCCGGAATCCCCGCGGGTGGTACACTTTATCCACCAAGACGGCATGGCAGAGCTCGCGGGGAGGTCAAGCGACCACCCCCCTCTTGCCGACCGGGTAGGTACCCAGTTACTCCCCAGGTTGCTGCTGTTGCCCGTGACAGTGCGCGGTTCTCTGTCCGGAGTGCTGGAGGCCAAAAATTCGAAGTCGTGGGAGCTCGCGTGGGAGCGCAGAGAGTGCAGCACCGGCGGCCCGACGGTCGAGCTGGCCCAGCTGCCGACGCTGCCGCTTCCCTGGCTCATGAAGCTGCCACTCACGCCGCTAGAGTTGCTTTTGGCAAACATTGCTCTCGCAGCGCTTAGACTTGCGGGCATCCTCGGGACTCCACTGTCACCGCCGCCTATGCCGGCGCGACCACCACCCTTCATCGCCCCCCCAGCGTAGCTCATGAACACCTTCGAGCCGGCATTCCTTCGCCGTGCTGCGGCCGCGCTCCTTCTCTCCATCCGCCGACTCCGGTCCCCAGCATTACTGCTTTCAAAGCTCGTGCTCGCGAAACTCGAAGATGACCTGTCTCTCCTACTCCTGTTATCAAAGCGTCTTTTGTGCCCATCGATAACTGGCGCCCCAGGCGCGAGTATCGGGGTGCGTGGCGGCACCCCCGCGGCCCCTGCCGCGGGGACATGCTCCCCTGAACCGCGGCGGCCAACCTCAAGGTCTCGTAGGATACCGTCCATGCTGCTGCTGCGGTTTCGTGTATGGCCGTCTGCAGCGGTCGGGGTCGCGGGGTCGGCGGTGAGCTTTGAGAGGGAGGTCAAGCTGACGGGAATCTTAGGGAGGTCCGAGTAGAACTCCTTCCCCGAAGGAGTACAATAGGCATCGATGGGGGCCCTGGTTATGGTCCCATCGCTGTTTATCCCGCTGTGGAAACCCCCGCCCACCGCTCTGCTCTCCGGCGAGTCGCTTCCTAACGGTCGGGGAGAACGGGAAAGCATAAACCGGTCAAACGTCCGTGTGCGCTTGTTGCGCGGCCCGACGCCGTCCCCGTCCGCCGCCGATGGAACCGCCTCCGCGGCCCACCCACTCTCGCTACCGTCGCCCTCGTCCTCGCTCGAGCTATCATTGCCCAGAGCCGCGTTGGGGCCGCCGTTGTACAGCGGGTTCTGCGTGTAGGAGGGTTTGTCTCGCTTCTGGAGATCTTTCACCGTCCGGGAGCGCTTGCCCCTCGTCGAAGGCGAGCCCTCGTCGCTCTTGGCGGAAGCCAGCTGCTTGAAGGAAAGCGGCCGCGCCTTCTGGCGGTCGGAATCAGCCTCCGCCTTGCCGCGCAGGTCGTCACCGCAGCGGTTCCTGGGTCGACCGAGAAGGTGAGCCTTATCGACGGAACT
This sequence comes from Postelsia palmaeformis, assembly GCA_037834295.1. Taxonomy (NCBI): domain Eukaryota; class Phaeophyceae; order Laminariales; family Laminariaceae; genus Postelsia; species Postelsia palmaeformis. Next base: position 7,696 of record JBBMHQ010095472.1, on the reverse strand, counting down.
CGGAGAACTCCTGGACGAGGCACCGGCCTCTTTCGGACGACTCCTACCGTCGTCGCGCTCATCGGCGACATGACCGTCCGCGACCGCTGGAAATGCTCGGGGCGAGGAAGATAGCAGTTCTGCCCTGGGCGTGATGGCAGCGGCGGTAACCGCGTGCTGCTCGGCGCACGACAGGCGCCACCCGCCGCACACGGCCACGACCATGAGCACCAACAACACGAGGAAGATGCCCGCGAGTGCTCGGACAGACGGCGCTTGGTTGTCTGCGGACCAGGCCTGTTGAGCACGATGGTGACAACGGGAGGGGGAGCGGGGGGGTAGTGAATATGTATTGCACTTCGGTGCTAACCCATGCTGCGCAGACAGGTCCTACTTCGGGGTTGATAAAACCGCCTCCTGGATGTCCCAGCTCTTTCTATTTGGGACTGGTTAAAACCCAGAACCCAGAATGAGGAGGCTCGGGAACATCAAATCAATTTAGTTTCGAGAAGGCCTAGCCGGAAGAAAAGGCTCTACAAAGCGATACGGACGTCCGCCTATTAGAAGAGAAAAAGAGGCTCTACAAAGCGATACGGACGTTCGCCTATCAGGAGGAATGGATCAAGATGACTATCCCAAAAAAAAACGGCGCCGAACTGGCGCCGAATCCACCCCCGCTCGCCGATCACTGCCCACGAATCACAAGACGTAGTCGGACACCAAGCACTGGAGCGCTAGAAGCCCGCCAACGCGATGATATGACGATTTCGTTCCTGCTCGCACCCGCAGCCGATGGTCTGCGCACGTCATTCAACCAGCCACCTTTGGGCCTACACGCATTGCAGATTCGCTACCGTACCTGCTCGAAGAGCCCGATGAGGTCGACGGCAAATATCATCACACCCCCCTGGTGAGGCAACAAGGCGAGGCATCAGAAAAACCACGAGAGCGGCAAGCCCAAGAAAGGTACATCGAACAGGCAGGACGGAGGCGGGGATGAAAGAGTGAGGTTCCCGCAGCAGTGATACTGACCTTCACGTTTTAACGATATCACCAAGCCTCCCCGCTAAAGTTGGGGCTCGGAGCATTACCACATCGCATCAATCTACTTTCGACGGCCTCTTTTCGAGGCATTCGAGGAACATTCTAGAGGCGGCAAACGTTTGGCCCTGCTAGTGTTTGTCGGCATTGTCGCCAAGCTCCGGGCCGAATGCACACAACTCTCGAATGCAACTTGAGCGTGTCAACCTTTAGCTTGAAAATAGCTGAAAGGGTGCCCACGAAAAGAAAGCTTCCAGGGAACAGTATCTAGCCGCCGCGGGACAATGAAACGCACGTGGCAACCAAACCAATCCTTTAAACAACCCATGGAAGCATAAGGCGGACGTCTTCCGAAAAAAGTCGATAGTGGCGACCGTCAACTAGTGCTGAAACGCAATATATCGCCTAGGTTTGGCCCGCTGAGGCTTTTTTAGACTCAAGTTACTCGTTTTTGTATGGGCGGGTAATTTGACTGCACTCCTCGATGCCTGTTTGTCTCGACGGCTGCCTAACCCTCCTACTGCCGAACCCTCTCACTCGTAGGGTTTGGGAGGAGGAAATTGACAAGTACGGTAAAAACGTAAATGTGTGATTGGGGGATTGAACATTTCGATGCCCGAGTTACAATGCACCGAGTCGTACGGCACTGTCGCAACATGACCTCACCTCCAGTACTGCTGACCACTCAAGATGCTCCTACACGGTTCAGAGGTTTATAACAAAACAATTGTCAAGTATTATTCTGGTCGCTCGCGAAGGGGTCTCAAAGAGGTTAATATACCACTTTTAGTGCTGGCCATTACTCGACGGCTGTCCGTCGAGAATCGCGGGTGACGTCAACCTACTCATTTAAACGCAGCACAGCGAGCACGCCGTGAGATCCCGAGCAACGATACGCCCAGGAGCAAGAGAACCGTCATAATCTGGAAGAAAAAAAAAACAGAAAGCACCGACCTAGTCCGAAAACAAAATATACAAGTATCCTCCTTACCATGCGATAGATCCACCGAATCCAAGGGTCACGATGAGGACGCGCTATTTCTCCCACTGCCAGAGACACCGCCGCAAATGCGCTCGCCACCACAGCACGCATGTACATCTCGTCGACATTGCCCGCAGGGACAAGCACAAGCAGCCCCGTCAGCAGCAAACGCCGTCCGAGCTCCCACGCGGCGAACCAGTGGCGGCCGGAGCGATAGGGAGACCAGATGGGTATCGTGCTGCGCCACTGCTTCCCCTGACTGCGTACATTGTTCACCCTCGGCACCTACCGTAATATATTGCCAGGCACACGCGAGGAGACAAGGAGGGCGGAGGTGAAGAGGCGGTTGGCCGGGGGGAGGAAGGGGGGGGGGGGTGGTACTTTATTCGGACAGCTCCAGAGGCGTGACGTCGACTCCGTGTGACCCCACAGACCCCACAGCAAGTGATTCAAGTTCCAAGGGCCTTCAAGGGTCATGCAGTATTCCAACTATCACGGGTCGACCCAGGTAAATTTCGGAAATCTCACGGGTCGAGTCGGATCAGGTCTGGTCACCTTGACCCGATCTGACCCGCGAGGTTCTCCCCCCTCCCCCAAGTGAACAACCCTGACTACGAATTCCATCCGGGTTATTCCTGTTCCTACTCTCTTGGTGCCGGACAAGGACGGGAGTTGCGCAGAAACAGATTTTTTAGGTTATTTCTTACAGTGCCAGGCATGTATGGTCTACTGTACTTGTTACGCGCGGGACAACCGGGGGGGGACGAGAAAAAAAAGCTGGTCAAGTGCGCAGGGCTGCCGTGTGTCTCATTTTCGCAACGCTCTCCCATAGGTTGACACTGGTGACTATTGATATTTGATAGTATATTGATAGTGTATTGGTATAGTGGTCAGAACAGACGACGGTTTCAACGAGAGGGGCGCGGCACTAGATAGGGGCAGCTCTCATTTCTGACGCTTGGGGAGATGACGGGCGGGTCAACCAATGCGAGCCGCTGGGCTGCTGGCTGCTGAGATGAGGGGTGGTCAGTTTGTTAGCCGAACTATCAGTACAATCAGCACCATGACACCTCTCACTCTGCTGCACACTCATGCTGGACGAAAATGAAGGTCGCATTTTATCGTTTGATCTGGTGGTGTTCGGTGGGTCCCCAAAAGGCTCCTATAGACCTTTAAAAACCGCGAAAATTATACGCGTACCATGCACAAGGCATATCCCACAAATTCGAAGCAGTTTTCTCCCAAAAAGCTTGGTAGAGTTTTCAAGGGCTGAAGTCCCCCTTGCGCACTACGTAAAACAGAGTTAAATGGACACACATAACATAACATGCTTTGATCTACCTGTTACGAGGAAGTGTGGCGAGCTGTAAGAGCTGTAAGAACATGAGAATATACATACATTTGCCCATCCGGCGGAGGACTGTTAGTACACACACGAATACAAAATACGCCGAAAAATGCTCTCACCGTCCAAGGGTCGGCCCTAGACGTCATAGCCTTCCTCACGGCCACCACACAGCGTCCCGACTTCTTCCACGCCCGTCTCGAGCAGCCACTCTGGCTGCTCCTGGTGGCCACCGTGGTGTTCGTCACGATCGTGCTGACGCTCGCCGACTTCGTACGCCCGCCCTCCTCCGCGCCCGCGCGCAAGCGAGGACGACCGGTCCAGCCGGCAGCGTCGGAGTCATCCCTCCAGGCCTCTTCCTTTTTTCCGCCCGTCTCTTCCTCTTCCTCTTCCCCTTCCTCGTCAAATGCTTCACACCCTTCCCCGCCAGACACCGTCGCGGAGGACGTCATGCCCGCGGAAACATCAGCTTCTGACAAATTCGTCAACGGAAAACCCAAAGATCTATCTGTTGAGGACGTCGGGCCCTCGTCCGATTGATGTATCCTGGAGCTTTTAGCTTCGCCTTCAAATTTCCTGGCTCCGAGCACAACGGCTAGCAGGGCTAGAGGTATACCCACGCCGTACAAGACCAAGAACACCGCTGCGATGATCTGTGGGGTGGTGACGGGGCAGAGGGCGGGGGGTGAGCGGGGGCGACTTCACCTGTGTTAGTTTGACCACTGCGATCCCTTCAGTAAAACATCCTTCTCGGCCATTCGCATGAGACAATCATTTGCATGAGACAATCATTCGCATGAGTCAACCATTCGCATGAGACAATTCGCATGAGACAACCATTCGCATGAGACAACCCTAACCCCAACCCATGAGGCAATTTTACGGTCCAAAGGGGGGGCGTTGTCGCTGCTTTGACCGGCGGAAGGCGGAAGGCATCGACGCCATGGAAAGGCTCCACCGTTTAAAATTACCTATCACGGCGACATGTAGAGCCCATGGCCATACGCGGAAAACTACTACTAAAACTAACCCTTTCGCATCGCGTTCCGGCAGGAAGAACCAGTAACAGCCGTGCTGTCGTCAATGGTCGTTTTGTCCTGTAGGCGTAGACAGAGGTAGATGTATTGCCCTGCGGTGGAAAAGCCAATACCTGTTAATAGTCGTGTCTATTGCACGCCCTTCTAATAGTCGTGTCTATTCCATCCCCTTCCATCCCTTCCATCCCCGACGAAAAACAAACGTGGCAGCATCATTTTTTTACATAGATCGCTCCTACGCACCCACGGACACAAAAAGGACGACTAGATTGTATTAGTAATGTGTTTGTTTCAAGTAGTGCTATGCTGGTCATCCGACCATGTGCTTTGTAATGTATAGGCATGTGCACTTGTATAGGCATGTGCACTTGTATAGGCATGTGCACTTGTATAGGTATGTGCACTTCTATAGGTATGTGCACTTGTATAGGCATGTGCACATGTATAGGCATGTGCACTTGTATAGGCATGTGCACTTGTATAGGCATGTGCACTTGTATAGGTATGTGCACTTGTATAGGTATGTGCACATGTATAGGTATGTGCACTTGTTTAGGCATGTACACTTGTATAGATATGTGCCTTGTATACCAGGTAGGTATGTAAAAATGTGTGGCAATTACAGAGCACAGCGTGCAGAAAACCTGGTATGCATTTAGGCCATCAGATGGATCACTCATTAGCAACAATGAAAACGAGAAGAAGGTCAAAATACGGTAGTAGCACAGGGTCGCCAGTGAGCGACACGAATCAAAGATAAGCACCGTAAGCATCTACTGCTGAACAGAAACAAGAAAAATAACACCTTTCAGTAGATGTGATTGTAAGGCAGCGTACAGCATACGCTTTAAAGCATCGACACCGATCACTCACAAGACAAGGTGACTCATAAGCACAAGAACCCACGGGAGGAGAACGAACGCCTGTATACAATTGCTTGCATCGTGCGTGCTTCCAGAGAAAAACGTAGCAACTACCTGGTACGTACTAACTCTTATACCATTCCTGGATCCAATAGCGCAATGTTAGTAGTACTACTCATATTTTTACATACACATACTATTACGAGGAACAATAGTAAAAAGGACCAAATATTGTCAGTTAAAAAAGGTGAAGATATAGCTTTTTGTGTACCGTAGGTCCTATTTACTACAGTATGTGCCCCGTGATGGTAGCAATCATAAACCTAACCCAAAGCTCGACCCTAAGAACGGAGAGTGTCCCTACTACCTACTGTTACTGCTGTTTACCCACCACATTTGTTTATCATTACTTATATTAGTATTACTATGTTTCATTTCTCCATCTCATTTGAGCTTTTTTTGCCCTTATTTCCCCTCTCCCACTTGTTCATACGAGGCACCACATCAAGTACTAGGGGAGACCCTTCTGTACAAACAAACATATACTCCGGAGTATATATTTCGCTATCTTCACTAGCAATATTTTGTCCTATTTACTGTGATCCCTCGTCATATGTATAGTCGTAACTCAGAGTTAGGGGTTAGGGGTCACATAGTATCACAGCCTCTCCTGCCCCTCCTGCCCACTATCGTTCGTGGCTTGCCTTCTCATCGCGTCCAGGTTCCACCTCAACACTGCTGTCTGTACCAAGAAACATATACCTCATGCGTACAACTGACGAACAGGTTATGTTATTTCCAGACACCGGAGACGCAGCTCAAAAAGGTGTTGCCCCTCACTCACCCTATAGTTGTGGTACTGCTCGGATTGGCACTTGATGGCCCTGTCGGCTCGCAGCCAGGTTCCATCCACCCCTTCAATGGTCCGGCAGTCGAACACTCGCAGAAGCATCGTGCACAGTACCGGATACATCAACAAGCCGATCTGATACATCACGTACGGAGCCGCGCCAAAAAATCGAGGGGGGGAAAAAAACGCGCATATCGTAAGAGGGCGAACGCTTCGCAGTGGGCTGCGCAGGGAATGCGAATCGGGCTGAATGCGTTGGTAAACTACACCACCTGTCGCGGTACATACTTTGGGTATACCCCCCCTAGCTGATCCCCCCCGTCTACGTACTAAACCCGTGGACAAAGACGTTCCGTGCCCGCAGTTTTGTGATTGGTCAATTTTCTAGGTTGCAAGTTCTGGGTCAGGCGTGGTATCGAGCGGAGTCTCTCGTTTAAGCCAGATCAAAGCAAGGTATTTCTCGAGGCCGTCTGACGATATTGGGTGTAACGGGGTAGGCACGTAGCGTTTTTAGTTTTGGTACAGCAGTATACCCTCGATCTACTCAGCCTTGTTGAACTTGCAGCAGTGAGATAGGACGTCCGTTTGCACCCGCATATTACTGCGTAGTAGTTGGTGCGCAAGCTTTGTTCAGTCCATGACCGCGAGCCTGACGCTTGCATTTTTCTATAGGTTTGTGCGAGCCCGCCAAGAGGAACGGCCTACTATAATATGAGCGAGGTTTTGTGACACCAACTTCGAGCATACCCTGGTATCCTGGTATGCTGCTACACAGGACTGAGTGTAACGCTCGCCACCAAGCGCGATTTTGCATCAAACTTGTTGCCGGTACGTCGTAGCGTGCCGCCAGAAGAGAGCGCTTAACGTTCGAAAAAATCAATACCCTCGGGGACGTAGGATAAAATACGGGGTACAGCAATTTTTTAAATGCTATTTTGTCCTCAGCAATACGCCAGAAACCAGGAGACTCCTTGTGTGATGGCTGGATTACTAAACGACTTATCGATCGGGATCCAACGCACGCAAGTTGACGATATCTACAAACGTCCTGACGCGCAAGTATTGCAGCGACAGCTACGCAATACGGGTACACACAATCATGGGCTCAAGATTAAACTCACCAAAACCGCAGCACACGCGTGCCGCTCAGAAGAGGTCCAGCGATCCCATCGCTCCCAAGCCCCACCTTTCACCCGTCTCCCCACCGCCGTCGAAGACGCGGAAAGCTGGCGCCGCCTTCGCCAACCTCCACGCACGGCGGTAGATTCTGCCGTCACGTCTGACGCCCCAGGACTACCAGCAGTAGACACTTTTGCGCGCGATCTATCCTTTCGCAGACCCTCTGTATTGCTGTCGTTGGTGGCAGGGTTAACGTGGGTCTTGGCTCGTAGGGTGCGTTCGTTGCGCTCTGTCTTGCAGCCGCAAAGGACGACCAAGAAGTGACTGAGGAGGAGCGTCGCGAGACATGCCGACAGCAGCCCGACGGCGCCGTCCACCCTGGTCGTACGATGTCGCAAGTTGGCAATGCCAGCGGCGACGCAAAGTAGTACCGGCACCAGGACGCGAGTGCGGGGAGTCGGGGGGGGGGGGGGAGGGGAG
>JBBMHQ010095461.1:0-10343 GCA_037834295.1 Postelsia palmaeformis | reverse complement strand
AAAGTGTCACAAAAAAAAGGGAGGTTGTGGTGATGCCGGGAATCGAACTCACGGTATGTATTTCATTGTAGTTCTTTCAGTAGTTTCCTCCAAAACCGAAAGTGGCTTATATATTTTGTCAGACTGGTCTGTTTTTTTGCGAAACAACGAATGGAATTTCGACGGTTTGGGGCTCAGGGGCAACGTCATTAGAAATACATTGTAGGCAAGTTGGGCTACACCTCTACCTTAGCTTGCGTCGTCATATCATGCCCTCGCTCGGCCTTGATGGGTGCAAAGATTGAAATGGCGACTTTTCTCTGTTTACTACAGTAGTTGTGTCTCAAGGGTGTTCCTGTACCGAGAAGAGAGATACCCAAGGGTGATTGGAGCCACAATTTGGAATTCACAAAGTTGCTCGTTGTATTCCTGGGTCATGGGGTCGCTAGGTCAGCGGCGATGTTGGTATTTCGTCTCCTGTATTTGCGTTTTTTATAGTAGGAAATGTGGGTCCCCGTCAAGGGGGAGGAGTCTCAGAAACAATCGGTTCACACCCCTGCAGTACCGAACGCCACCATCCTTCTTTGCGAAGCATACACTATCTATAGCCGAGTGCGGCTTGATTTTCTTCACCTTCGAGATTGGATAACATTTCACGCGATCGAGTGCGTAGACTAACGTATTTGGTGAATATCTGCACGTTCGAGCACAGACGCGTGCCACGGCAAGGGTACGTACGTCCTTGTGGACTCTACCGTTCGGACGGGCAAACCCGTTCACCTGAGGGTGTACCAGTCTGCCCCCAAGTGTAAAGATCATTTGTGCGTTACCTTCGAGCACAAACGGTTCTTACGTCTGACCACCTGGGCTATGAGATCGTTCACCGGGATGCAATAATCTCATCGTTGAGCAAGAAAAAGAGCCCTTCGTGTGAATAGCTTGAGCGAATACAGATGTACCCCTCTCTTAACTCGAGGCATGCGTCCCTCCTTCGTTAAGCGTTTTTTTCGAACTCAGTCGGTTTCGACGAGTTCACATCGAACATCGTGGGCCGGCTGGCACGCAGTAGTAGTTGAAAAATGCTAGGCGGTAGGTGCTGAACCGACGAGCCTAAACATATGCATCGCCGATCGAACCCCTCCACCATTGTAGCTAAGAAAGACACCCATTGAATTTTCATCCGATGTTTATCTGACAGAGATTTCGCTCATGCACCTTACTTTTTGTTCTTGAAATAGTGTCCGGGGCTTGTTGTCTGGCATCGGTCGTTCAACCCTTTTAGCACCCCAACCCCGTTGCGAGGACAAACCGCTCCAATCTTGTGTGATGGTATCCGCAAAGCAGGGCTGCAGTCTTGAAACGGTCAAGATGAGTGTTGGCGTCTCATGTTTAACTCCGTAGGTAAATAGTCTCATAATTTTAAGGCCTTCCGCGCACCGTAGCACGCTTTCTTCGGCGAGAACGCGTGTGCTATGTTCGGCCCCCGACACTGGTCGGTCTGACAAGCAAGATGTCCCTCGCCCCTCTCCCTTCCGTCTTGCAGGAGGCCTGCTGCACGAGCAGAATCGAAGAGAGTGCAGTGTTCTGCAATGCTACCTTGACGGCACCGTGCATCTTCTAAGAGAACGCGGACTACGAGGTTTGCCAAGTGACATGTATCATCTGCCACTAGCCTGTAGGAAGCTGGCCCCGCTTTGTTCGCGAGCCGGTACTTTAACGGCGTTTTCCCAACTCAGTACTCGTATCGTTGTTTCGATGTTTTGTGTGGACCCTTCTCGTAAAACTGGCTCGGAGGCGTTCTACGAAAGAGGTTCGCCCAACATCTTTTTAGGACCCTCACTTAACGAGCTCCACACGCCACCCGAAAACTGAGGGGGACCATACGCATTATATAAGGAGTACGGAACAGACGAAAACATATATATGTCGCTTTTTTCACGACCAATAATAGTCCCTATCACTCCATCTCCTGTAAACGTACTCCAGACCCCTGCTGACGACATAAACCTTGAACCCCGAGTAGTTCGTCGGCAAGGCAGGACTGCAGTCGGACAGGAGTTGAGGTCACCAGGTTTTTCATGGGGTAGCAGTGACCCGTTCTTCATTATCATTTTTTTGGGTATCTGTAACGAGCTCATATGAACAGACTCACGAAAAAAAATAGAGCACATCTATTGCTGTAGCAGGTGTTCTGGTGAAAAATGTATATTTTGTTTAGCGGTACCTAGCAACGGCAACTGCGTTTGTTTGAAATACACTACCCGCATTGTCCAGTGACAGTATGATAGAATTGTTCAAGGACGGAGTCCGGCTGCTGCTTAATGCGTAGTAGTTGCAACGATAGGTCGCGCAAAACATATTGAGTTACAAGGTATTTCATACAAGAGCCATTGAAGGTTTTGCCCATATTCACGATCTGACTTTCTACGCGTTTTATTGTCTGATCTCCCAGAAGCATATACCTTGTAGTGCCTTAACCTCTAATCGCCCTAGGAGCGACCATTCCGCCATCAGTTATCAACCAGGTTCCAAAGAGTTCTATGCTTTAGTACTGCGAAATCAGAGCGACACCCGAGGGGCACTGACCTCACCTCAATCAACATAATATCCACAAACCACGAAATTAGAGACATAAACCAGAACCGCCGGCTCTTCGCAACAAGCGTAGACAGACCAAAAGACCGGCTATAATACCGGCGTAGTTGGGTTCGCGCTTTCAAGGGCAGCTATTACGGAGGACCGAAGCAGAACTTATTATGGCTATGTACAAGTAGCGAAATGTTGAGGTTTCTGTGTGTACCGTAGATCCTGTTTAATAAACTCACCCGTAGTAGATGGGTGTGGGAACCTTCAGAATACATAAACAGAGACAAACAAAGCCTAGCCGTTAGACGCAATTAATCCCATAGAGACTTGGTCAAGCACTGTTTGCTGTGGCGGAAGCTGATTCGCCGTACTGGTACGTGACAAGCTGTATAGTGGGCACCGCAAGGGTTTGATCGAGGTGTGTGGGGTGTATACATGAATACGTATTGCCCCAAACGAGACGGTTTGCAAATCGAATAAAGTCGCAACTAGCGAACGAAGAGGCTGGAACTCATCTAAGGGGTGTTCTAGGAGGTAGAATAATCTGACGGGTGCCTCCCTCCGGAACGTATGCTGTTACCCCCTACGCTGCCGCCTCGATCGCTCAACCCTACATCCTTGTTTGACCAGTGCGCACTTTGACCCAACGACCAGCTTCCATGTCATTCACGTGTCTACGCCTGCAGCCCACAAGGAAATATGCGTCTTCCTGCCTGGCACTGACGACGAGTACTAAAGAGAAGGCATTGGCGGAGAGAAAAACACGACCTTAACTTGGTGGGTAAAGCTCCCCGCCGGCCGATGGCTATGTAGCGCGTGGTTGCGTTGCACGTGGGCTCGACCACTTATCCTCGAATTCAGTCGGCTTGCGAATGGCGTGCTGTGGAGTAAACGAACGAATGTTCGGCACTAACCTGCGCCCCCTTTACCTCAGTGGCGCCAAACACCAACCTGCGGGGAAAACAGTCAGGCATCTGGAAAAGTATGATAGGGAGGCCTTTGTGTCGAGACTGAGGGGTTGGGGGAGGTATTGTGATGGGCGATAGTAGTAGTTATCGATAAGATTGGCCTTCCGACAAAATCATGCAGCTAGCGGGAGGGGTTAGGGGAGGTATTGTGATGGGCGATAGCAGTATTTATCGATAAGATTGGCCTGCCGACAAAACCACGCAGCTTCCATGGGAGGTGATTTTTTATTAGGAAGGGGGATATTGTAGACTAGTGTCGTGACACACCTCGACAGCTAAGGGAATATTGCTCTTGAGTGGGCTGGTGTGATAACCTTTAGCTCCATCCCTCGCGGTGCGGATTTTTCCAGGCCGCATCGTGGGATCGTCATTTTCAGAGGGCGCGATCACACTTCGCGTTGAATGCGTGTCTTGAAACAAATCGACGGCCTCTCGAGAGGGGTGTCTTATCTGGGGAAACGAGTTTAGAACAAGGGTTGGTTGTTTTTTTACCGATTCGATGCGTGGACGAGTAATAAATTAGGCATAAAAGCGATGGTCGTTATCAAGAGAAAAAACGTTGTTTTCGCGACTAGGGAATGGGGAGAGAACTTTTACCAGCAAAAACATTGATGTGTTTCATCCCAGCCTTCAACGGCGTGTTGCTATCGGTATGTTTGAGGTTTTCCACATACCGCTGGCAGAGCAGCATGACGGTTTCCTCACCAAACAGTTCCAGATGTCGTTGTTTTCTTTTTTTTCTTGGGTCTTCAGGGGTGTTTGATTCGATAGAATGCAGAAGTTTTTCGAAGCATTGGAGGTGCGATTGAGATTTACTTATGTGTCGACTGAGGCGATGCGCTGGAGGGGTATGCCGAATGTTATGAATAATCGGGCCGCACGTCTTGCTAATTTCTTAGTTGCACACGCCGTACAATAAAAACATCACTACTCCGTGGTATATATGTCACCTACTAAAATGCGTTACTGTCTGTCGTTGTGCTACCTACTCAGTGTGCTTTGTTCACAATCCCGTGACGGTTATCTAGCAGGTTGGCTACTTGAAACTATATTTAACTTGTTCCCTAGCGGAGCCGTGGTATTATTCTGGCTTCAAGAGTAGAGTACACAGTAGGAGAGCATCCAGCAGTACGCAAAAACATGAGTATTGACTTGTTCCCTAGCGGAGCCATGGTATTTTTCTGGCTTTAAGAGTAGAGTACACAGTAGAAGGGGATCCAGCAGTACGCAAAAACTTGAGTAGAGTACACAAAAGGGGGGCATCTGGTAGTACGATATTTTTGTGAAAACAGTGTTGAGATATTTAGTTCGGAGGTTTAACCAAGGTTTTCTCGTTAGTTGGACTTTTTCCCATCCCGTATCCACTGCCTGTACATGGTGGAAGATATAATCAGGAGGAGTTGATACTGAGATAATTTAGTTCGGGACTTCGGCTGTACTCGCGAGGGAGGCTGCATAAAGAACTGGTAATACTAGTCTACGGGGAGATGGGGTTATGTTGCGTGGCAAGCGTTTCTCGGGTAGATTGTCCTGTCTCTATTGCCGCATCGACTGGGCGGCTCACCTGCCGGAGTTCAGTAGTTGGTAGTGAGACTTGACGTTCTAACCACGGGCAGCTATTTATGATGATTCTTGATTTGCGCCGCTTTACCTGGCATTAGAAGATATTTCGGGGCCTCTGGTGTGACTCTCACCGAGTATGAATAGGCGGCTTAAGACTTAGGTGGTTAATGCCGGCTCATGTTTGAAGATAGAGTGATACATTGTGTGGCGAGTTTTTTTTTGAACGGCTGGCCTGTCGCAAATGCCGCATCGACTGGGTGGCTCTCCTGGCGGGGTCAGGAGTTGACAGTGCAATGATACGAGACTCGTGTAAACCAACCAATATTCATGGAGGCTGCAACTAAATGGTACCACTTCTATATATGTGTCTGCAATCTGTCAAACCCAAAACCCCGACCATATTTACCAAGTGTGCCTGGAACCAAAGACATGGTTCGCGGGCATGTATGTCTGGAGTCGTCTTTTATCCAAGGCTCCTACCCTAGCCTCCGAAGTCCTCTTCGAGATGAGGCGACATTCATGAGCAAACCCCGTCACCACAATAATTTATTTTCGTGCTCACGTAGAATCCTGCTGCCAAGGTAACACGACCCATTGTGAAGCATTCCCACACATCCCGCTAGGTCAAAATCAGGCGAATCCCCATCGGCAACAGTAACGCTGCATGCCTATAAAGCGATGGCTATCCAATTATACTTGCTCACGAGTAGAACACCTGTGGTCTTCGGTTTGGATTCAGAAGGGTTGTCCGCCTGTCCGTTCAGGATCACTCAATGGCCACCCATGTACAAATTCATTCCACAACGGAGACGGCCATGCCGCCCGCATCAGGTAGAAGTCCTCGCGGAGGCGATGGTCATGATAAAAACCAGATTTCTTCGCGTGCCTTATGCGTGGAGTCATCCTAGTTGAATTTCAGCATCCATTTCCGGGAGATGGGTAGAGCAGCGGCAGTGGCTCGCTCGAGGGCAGCAGAAACACTCTTTGTTCATTGTTTTTTCAAGTGGATTTGGGTGAAAATCATCTTCGTACTACAGCAAGCAGCTGTGCTGCAAGCGTCAAGAGATAAGACGCAGAGCGACAAAAGTGAAGGTCACCTAGAAATTGACTTCTTCGTGATATCGCTATGCCCATGCAGCATGCATCAGGTCGAAGCCCCCGTCAGGGCTCCGTCGCTCCCTCTATCCTTCCCTTGCTCCCTCTAACCCACCCTGTCCCTCTCGCTCCCTGCCGAGAGCCCCCTCGTTTTGGCTTTTGTCCTTGCTGCCTTGGTGCCTGGTACCTGGCGGGTAATCTGCCCGTCAAGAGTTAGGGATCCTGTTTGCGTGCTAGATGTTCGTCATCACAAATTGTTTCAAAAATTGAAGTCTTTCCCTTTTACAAACATAAGTTGCTGCTGTTCTTTTTTCAACTCGCTAACCTCCCCGATACAACCGAGCCCTGCATGGACACCCACATTAGAAGAGTACTACGGTAGATGGCCTTCTCCTAGCTGTATCAGCCTTTCTTACCCTATGTCCTTTCTAGGTCAATCAACTGTGTATCGACTCTGTAAACCTACTGCCCATCCTCTGGATAAGCATGATAATACAAAAAAAAAACGTAAGGGTGTATTTCACACAGCGGTTGACAGAAATTCACCCCAGAAGCACAACAAAGAAAAAAATACGTTCAACAAGATGAAAATGAAGACAGTTCTTGTTAGAAAATTCAAAATCGAAATGAAAAACTCTGAAAAAAAGGGGAGATACAAAAGCGAGCAAAATAACCAGAAGATAAAACACCCAAGGAGAGGATACGGAGGGAATTGTAGCGGATTCCGGCAACAGGGAGTGTTAAACAGAGACCTCAAGATATGCGGTCGACAAACGCATGGAACGGACCCGACCAACTGCGAACAGCAAATGGGCACAGGTACACACACTTGTGGACGAAGAACGATACACCGTTCCTTGGCGGTGCAATGACGATATTGCTATTTTTTACGCTTTTCCTGCGCGGTCGCAGTGTACAGCTGAAATTACTCTTCGCATGCATCCACATAAATTATTGTACTCCCGATTGAGATAATGCTACCTGCTGTGCGTGCAAGGTCGCACCTATTTGTTGACACTCGTTGCCAAGTTGAAACGAAGGGAGCGATGACAGATGCGGCGCCGAAACGGATGCACCTTTGTGAGTAGCGGAATGAAATTTGGCCAACGTTGTGTATATCTACGTCGGCCGGCGTACTACGACCGAGTGTCCCTTTATTCGAATAGTCGACGGAGAAACATTGTTGTAGCCGAGTTCAAACAGAAAATTGACCGCGCTGGTGTGCAAACAACTTTTTCGGCTGATGGTTTTCAAACGAATTACGTGGTGCAGTCCGTTGATGTAGCGAGTACGGTAACGGCGAGACAACCGACCCCAGTTGTCCCACTCCCAGATAGTCCGAGGGCCGTCCTAGCGGAACTGCCGGAGGTCCAACAAGACGTGCTTTGCTTTAGTGTTCACTTATGTCTGGGGTCGAAGGTGGTTGCGTTCATCGCCATAGGATAGAGTGTAGAAATCAATCGGAAATCGATGCATAAGACGTGCGGGGAGGATGTGATCATCTTGGCGTCTTCATCTTTGCGCAGGCGCATCATAGGACGTTTTTACATACATCGAATTTCAACATCGCTTTTAACGTCGTGCACAGGTTGTAGGAATTCGCATCCATGTTTTCATCACCAAACAACGAAGCATGTACAACCAGAAGGCGAACAAGAGTGTAGCCGAATGCGATAAACAGCTCCGGTAGGCCTCGGCGTGCATTCATTTGCGTCTGCAGCCAGACCATTTTTCATCGCGTGGTTGAGCCTCGTGTTGTATATTCGTAATCGCACCAACATAGGGTGTCGAACGCAAAGCCTCCACCACTCGCTCCAAATCAGACTCGCAAGCAGCTAAAGTAGCTGCCGCTTGTGTCCGCAAAGCCCGCAGAGCCGTTAGCTGGAGGGGCTTCGTTCATCGAGATCCCGTCCCAGTTCTCCTTTCTCCTTTCAATTTCGGGCTTCCGCTACATAGCAGCGGCATCTGTAGTCAGTCGCATCTTAAGCTGAAGTATTCTGTCCGTCGCAGTAGCGGACTCGCCATCTATCTCTCCTTCCGTTCCCAGCAATAGTGTTGTGATGGTCATCCGTGATATATTGCGAAATATCAATCTGCCGGAAGCAACATACCACTCATTCAGTAGACTACTGCATACTGCCAGTAGTGATTTACTCCTGACACTGTTCCAGGCTCCAGCCCTACACCATCTGGAATCATCGACTCTCCTGTCACCCCCCCCTCCTGAATAGCGAAGAATCCGCACCTACCTACTGAAACGAGCGAGGTGTACTCAACGCAGCAAGCGCAAGCAACTCAACCCCAAGGTTACTTCTCGGAGTATTGGAACGCTATCTGTATCACTAGGGGTTGTAATACAGTAGAGATCACTTACAAAAAGGGTAATTCTCATCGAAGAACTTTTCCCCCAAATTTTCGACATTTGTTTCGCGCATTTTTTTTTACTTCCATGTTTTCCATTTTATTTTGGCCAAATATTGGAATGATAACGAACTTGATATTTTTGCTTTTGGAGAATTTCACGAATATTGACAGAACGCCTCCGTATATTGATACATGTCTCCAAATATTTCAAAACTTTGAAAATTATGGAAGAAACGCTCTCCATAATTACAGACCAGGTACGTGAAGGATCTGCTACGGCAACCTCTACCACTGCTGGACTGTGTGAGACTCGAGAGACGCACAGGTATCTCAGCCATGGTCCTCAGGTGCAACGAGAATGGGAGTCGCAGGGATTTGCGTGGTGGTCGTGGACGTTACTCCAAAGATTCAAAGGGGAGAGATAACACGACAGCGGCGAAAGAGATCGTTACATTCACGGCCCAACAAGTCCACAGTCGAAACGTTTCGCTTCCGCTTGTCGTTTCGTTGAAGTTCCCGCTCCGCATCAGTCCAACCTTCTCGCTTTTTTGTTCGTCTAACCGTCTCATTTGGGGACAACTTCCCTGGTGTTTTTATCGCCGCACAGAACATGCTTTTTTTTTCGATGATGCATGGCGACATCGAAGTGGTGCTGCACATGGTTCCGCTGTACGTGGTTTGAACTAGATGCGGCAGGAGAAATTATAATCGAGGGAAGGACGACAGATATAATTTCGTCACACTTCGCATTGCGGAAAGGCGAACCAGTGTAGACTGTTCTACGATACACGAACTAGTCTGCTTGGTCAGCACGCGAGAGGCCTCGTCCGTTTTCCAGAGGGAGGAGATCAACTGCATTCTTCCACAATGGGTTGCGAAGACGACGTCATGACCCGCATCGAGTCTCGCAGAAGAAAAAAAAAAAACACCGCGCTCCTTGTAAATGAAAACTGCCCCTGGCACACCTGGTGGGTTGCCGAGGGTTTATCAAACTGAGCGAAAGCGGGGGTTCAGAGCCGACTGAAGATACCCAAGGAGCCAACTGGTGCACATCAATTAAATGCTGTTATCGACAAAAATATCCTGCAGTGGGGGTGGATCAAGACTTTCTGAGACAATTTACTCAGAAGCATTATATCTGGACATATACATGACGCTGAGGAGGACTATAAAAGCTAACCCTGATACACAATACCAAATAGAGAACTAATGGCGTCAAGCGAATGCGGGTGACAATGCGATTTGATAGACCCTCAGTTGGGCACCCTGCCTCCAAAAAACCAAGTAGACCCGCCACAGTAGTACTCCCCATACTTGGGTTGGCGTGTTCGGCTTCTCCGATCTCAAGAGGACGGGTCGTACTAGTAGGTCAATCGAACCAGAACTCTGCCCTACATACAGTTCAACACGTTCGCATCGCGTTATAACTAAGGCTAGACCTCCAGCGCGTTCCAACCACTGACTTGCACAGTCGACGCTAACGGCAGGGTTTGAAAGTTAAATCAGGAGGGCAGATTTGTCCGTTGACAGAGTTACGGCCTCCACAAACGGAGTAACGGACAAGGCAGAGGTTATTCGCAGAGAGAATGTGACATGTTTGTATCGGGAACTGGTGATAGAGTAGATTCGCTGGAGGGAAAAAAGCCCGCTCGCGGTGCTTTGAAGAAAGGCATCGAGCGAAGGTCAGCATCTCCACGCCGGGCACGAGCGAGTACGAGGTCTTGTGACGAGCACGGGCAGACGTGGGGCGGTCGCTGGCTTATCGATTCAAGCCAGGAGTTTGTGCGT